>VMDO01010382.1:45000-49135 GCA_007922755.1 Pedetes capensis
AAACGGGCTCCTTGCAAAAAGCACATGAGCTTCATATAGCATACAAATATAAAGAAAAGATTACCGGTTCTGCCCTGAAGACCTCAGGCTAATGATTTTTAATCTTCCTGGGTGAAATTAAAGAGTCACAGTATGTTTCGCTACATCAGTTTTCCTCCATCATCACAACTGGAAACTCAACGGCGTCTCCTTGGCCTAGGTCCTTAATGATAATTCTTGGTGGATAAGTAGCATTAACAGCAAAGATATTTCTGTTGTCCTGAACCACTGAGATTTTGGTAATTTTGATTCCAATGGAAGTCCTTCAGATAATGCCTCTGAAAAGCAGGGTATCTTCTGGCATTGGGTATGACTGGGCTATTTTTTCTTTGGCTACATTTTATCTAGAAATGAAATCTGTATATTTGGGATATCAATTTGAAAGCCATCACATTACTAAGAGCAAACACTTTAATGTAGGATAAGACACCCCCATGTTATGGTAACAGTGCTGTTACTATTTAAAACTGACATTGCTTGAAGATTCATATTAAAGTCATAAATTTCTAACCCAGCCTCTCAAAAGCACAGCTCATTTGTAAGGCTGTCATCTCTGTTTGCTTGGTTAGTCCCATAAACCCATCATTCCAACATTTATAAATACTTGTTTCGAAAACTACCTTTCATTATTATATCTAATTTTAAATATCCATTTCATTCATCTCTTTCTGTGCTCTAATTTATAGGAGATTTTATTTCTCTATACAGAATTTTTTTCAAATTAAGTCACTTAATATTTTGAATCCATCCTAAAACTTAAGTATAGTTTATTGGGCTTTTTTTTTTTTTTTTTTCAGTACTGAGGGGTTGAACCCAGGGCCTTATACATACTAGGAATGTGTTTCATCACTGAGCTGCACCTCACCCCTTTTATATTTTTAATTTTGAGACAGGGTCTTGCTAAATTGTGCAGGCCGCCTCCAGCCTCGAACCTGCAATCCTCCTACTTCAGCCTCTCAAATTGCTGGGATTACAGGCATGCACCACAGCACCCAGATTTATTGGGCTTTTTAAGATAGCATTTCTAGTAATTTCTGAGGAAGGACTAAGCATACGGTTTTGTTAAGGTCAAGATTCAAACTTGCAGCTATTGAGTTTTATTACTGACCATTTACTGTGTCATTTCTTCCATCCCCAACAACAAAATTCTCTAGGCCAACAAAATGCTTCTATTTTTTTTTTCTTCAGAGTATCTCATAAATCTGCTCACCCTTTTGTACCCATTGGGCAATATCATGTTCTCCTGATATCTCACTCAAAAATTCCAAGCTTTTCTGCTGATCTTCCTGGCTCTGGTCTCTCACCTACCATCAGATTTACCATTCTGAAAATCAAATCATGGAAGCTCATTCTCTGCCCAGGGAATAAAATCAATGCTGAGCAGTCACAGTCCCCATTCCATCTTATCTCCCTCCTCCCTGCACCCCCAATTCTCCAGTGGAACCTTTTCACTGTTTGCTTCAAATGTCATAACTCTTCATGCCCCTGAGGTTCTGGCTATGGTAATTTCCCTGATATAAAAGTAGTCTATTCTGCTCTGTATTCATTTACCAAAGCTGCAATCTATAGCCATACAACCTTTGTGTTTGATCTCATCTGATCTTGGAAGCTAAGCAAGGTTGGGCCGGTTTAGTACCTGGATGGGAGACTACCTTGGAACACTGAGTGTTGTAGGCTTGGTACAAGGACCTGGCAGCACACCCATAAAACAATCAGCCATTGAAAGCCCTATGAATAGCAGAGAAGCATGGACAATAGTGCCGGGCATGGCACAGTGGCAGGGAGTATTTCGTTCTGTTTTTACACAGGGTCGCTGTGAGTCGGACCTGATTTGATGGCACCTAACAACAAGAGAGGTGGAGGCAGGAGGATTGCAAGTTCCAAGATGGAGGCAGCCTGTAGAATTTAGCAAGACCCTGTCTCAAGATAACAAAAATAAAAAGTAGCTGAGGGTGGGGCTTAGCTTGTAGAGTGCTTGCAAAGTATGCATGAGTCCCTGCATTCAACCCTTTAGTACCTCAAAAAATAAATACATAAAATAAAATGTCCCCCAAAGGTCATGTATTTAAATGTTTGGTTCCCAGGTGGTGGCTGTGTGACTTTGGGAGGTGGGACCTGGCTTGTGGAAGTAGGTCATTGTGGGGAGGGGGTTATGCAGGCCCTCAGTTCCAATCAGCTCTCTCGGCTCCTGATCGGCCATGAAGTGAAGTCCACTTCCACAGAACCTGCTTCCAGCAGCTCCACCATGCCTCCCTACCTTTATGGACTGAGAGCCCCTGAAATGTGAGCCCCCATAAACCTATCCTTCCTTCTGAAGTTGGTCTGTCTGGTATCTTGCCATAGAGCCACACAAGGTAAATGACACACAGTAAGGTGCACTTCTCTGTTTCCAAGAGCCTGACGACTGCAGGCATTTCCACAGTCATATCTTCTTATACCAATTGGGAGCCATTGAAGACAGAAAGAGTTAACTGTGCTCTGGCATCAGGCTTTGGATTGTTCGTGTTCACATCCTGAAGAAGACTGGCTTGCGGCTGCTGTTAGGATGGAAGCATTTATGCCTGGAAGGTCTTCTCTTGTTTTTTTCTCCTGTAGCCTCTCCTGTCCGCATCCTGTCCCAGGAGGCAAGACTAGAGCTTGACGTCTCAGAGTGGATGAGGCCAGTGTTAGACCACGGGTGGATTGATGAGCCCCTCATGACCACACCTGCTACATTTTAATTAGTGAAGATTTTCCCATCTCTGCACCTGTGGGGCAGCCTTGCTTCCTAGATGGAGGCTCATACAGTCCCTCAGAGGCCCAACCATGATTTATTGCTGATTATCGAGAAGTTCCAGATGGCTTCCTGTGACCACAGCTTTAACTCAATTCCTGGCCACAGGGAAGAGACGTATAGATGAGAGCCAATTCAATTATCAGGCCTTTCCCACCTCTCACTGGGCAGATCCATTTCTCTCCAGAGGACTCTTTAAATGAGTAAATAATCTCTTGGAATTGTGCAGCCACTAATGAAATTCTTATATTAGACCAGGCATTGGACTAAGATATTTACATACATATTTCACTCACTCCTCCCAACTTGATGATGAGGTTTTTTATTAGCCTTGATCTTATTAGAGATATTAAGTAACTTATTAAAAGCCACACAGCAGACAAGACATAGGGCTGAGATATGAACTCCTGCAGTTTGACTTCCACATTATGTGCTCTGTGTGTGACGTGTGAATGATCCTCTTGAGGACTTCATGTCCTTTTTTGTCATTTTCTTCACACTTCTCTGGGGTAGAAAATGGCTCAACCTAATGCCAGAGACACAGACCCCCAACACCAAAGAAGTTAAATTTCAGAACTCCTCGATGGATCAGCTTTTTTTTCCCTCGGGAAGACTGTGCCCACGTGACTTGACAGCTGCCGGGATGTGAATGGAGACGGCACAGGAGGGGGAGCGGGAATCTGCCTATGATGGACTCCTGGTGACAAACCCACTATTTTTTTATTAGAAATTTTTAATGTACAGCTTAATGTGATTCATTTTGACATGCTTTTCATTGTGACATTTCCATATGTGCATTTTGATAAACATTATTCATATAGGTTACCCCTTACCCTCCCCTATGCTTCCCCCCCTTACCCTTCCCATCTAAGTTTCCCATCTAAGTCTTCTCTATCTTTTACTTAGTAGTATTTTTTTTATATGTCCTTGGGTTCCATTTCTGTTTAAGATAGAAACTTTTCCTGTAGTGGTCTTTGTTTTTATCTTGTTAGGATAATTACATGCGATTTCTAGTCCATTTATATTGACATCATTCTTATCTACCCCCCTTTTATTATGATTCAACCTTTGAATAGGATTATTCCTTCTTGTAATTTTGAATCAGCTCCCTCATATGAGTGAGAACATGTGTTGTTTCTCTTTCTGAGCTCGTGTTTGTTCACTCAAAATAATCTTCTCTAATTCCATCCATTTTGCTGCGAGTGACCTTATTTCATTTTTCTTGATTGCTGAGTAGTATTCCATTGTGTATATATACTATAGTTTTTTTATCCATTCTTCTGTTGAAGGGCACTTTGGTTGATTCCATATCCTTGCTATTGT
>VMDO01010382.1:49235-72512 GCA_007922755.1 Pedetes capensis
ACCTCACCAGCATTTGTTGTTGTTTTATTGATCTTGGCCATTCTTACTGGTGTAAGGTGAAATCTCAGAGTTGTTTTGATTTGCATTTCCCTAATGGCTAGGGATGTTGAGCACTTTTTCATGTGTTTCATGGCTTTATGGACCTCTTCATTTGAGAACTGTCTACTCAGTTCCTTTGCCCATTTGTGTTTTGGACAAACCCACTATTGATCCAGAGTCATATGGACTCGGGTGACCTAAGAAAAGGGTCAGTAATCTATAGCTGCACTGGGGGCAAAGAGGATGAGGAATCTCATGGAAATCCACCCAGTGGGTTTGGGCCTCCTGGGCCGGAAAGTGGGGAGGGATAGGGATGAGAGGAAGTTCAAGGTGTTCCAGGAACCTGCCTTTGGAGATCCTCCATTGTCAGGACCAGCTTCTCCTACAGCCATTTTTCTCTAGTATGCCCATATCTGTCCTACATCATCAATGTCCCTTTCTTCCCCCTATTTCCAGTTCCAATAATGAAAGAAGAGATCTGATTGGCTCCACAGATAGCCAACATCTCTGGATAGAATCCCTGGTCCAAATCCTAGTCTTGTCCTAGGCAGATGATTGGCTGATTTTGCATTAGGTACCCACCCCAGGCCCAATCATCTGAGCTGGAGGGGCAGGGCAGGCTAAGGATGGGTGGGGCATAATAAATGCAAATCTTGGGCTCCTAGATCAAACTTTCTGCAAAACTGTTCTGCACACAGTGGGCTGGGTGGTTATAGGCATTGACATCAGTATATCATTTTCAAACGGAAACTGCAACTTTACCCAGTTAGATTAAAATTCTCTCCTGAGCTGTGTGCAGTGGTGCACACCTGTCATCCCAGAGACTTGTGGGGCAGAGGCAGGAGGATTGCGAGTTCAAGGCCAGAGGCAGCATGCATAACTTAGTATAGACCCTGGCTCAAGATAAAAAATAAAAACTGGGCTGGAGGGGAGCAGCTCAGTGGCAGAGCACCTGCAAAGTATGTGTGAGACCCTGGATTCAACCCTCAAGAACAGAAAAGAAAAAATTCCCTTCCATCTACCGGGCCTTTATATTTTGAGGATGATTTCTCGTTTTTCTCCGGGTTACATAATTCTTTCTATGGCAAATTCACCTAAAGTACAGCTAAGTAATATTTTGTGGGAGGCTGTAGATTTGGACCTGCCACATGCCCTAGGTTCCCCAGATCAGACAATGCAGAGCTTACTCAGGGTAACTGGGCTTTGACTGGTGACAGGAAGCACTGTAGCTGGTTAACTGATTAAACTGTAAACCATTGGTTAAGCTATAACCAACTAACTAGTTGACTGGCCTGTAGCTAGTTGTTTTCTACGGCTCACCTTTGTTTTTTCTGTAAATGCTGTCAGACCACATTGCTGGTTAGAGTTCCTGAAACCTGTCCTGGCTTTGACAGCTGCCAATTTCAAATCACTTTTGTTTTACTTTAGTCTAAGGAATCAACTGGGCTGGGATTTAGCTCAGTTGGTAGAGCGCTGCTCTGCAGTCTCTGAGGTCCCAAGTTCGATTCCCAGCACCCCAAAAGCATGAGAAAGATGTGGCAACCCACTCCTGAGGCAATCCTGAAACAGTCAGCCATTGAAAATCCTATGAGGCTCACTATGATTCGGACATGACTCAACGGCACCTAACAACAGGGAATCAACTGATCTAAGGAATTTTCCAGGGGCTGGGATTTAGCTCAGTTGGTAGAGCGCTGTGCTGCAGTCTCTGAGGTCCCGAGTTCAATTCCCAGCACTGCAAAAATGGGAGAAGGACCTGGCAATCCACTCACAAGGCAATCCCAAAACAATCTGCCATTTAAAACCCTATGAGGGTTGCTATGAGTCGGATACCGACTCCACGGCACCTAACAACAACAACAAGGAATTTTCCCTCCCAAATACTCTGGTCCTCGCCTTGCAAATCAGATTTAGTTAAAATTCTTTTCCTTTTCTAGCTGTTAAAAATGCTTTTACCTGGAGACTTTTGAGATTCAAATCTACCCAGAAATATGATGCTCTGTTTCTGACAGCCCCATTTCAGATTTTGGTTGAGGTGGTTCCAGAATAATTCAGTTCTGGTGCATAAAGCCTGGCCCTAAAGTGCGTGAGACAGAAAAATGAGAAATAGACAGATCTGGGATTACAGAGCACGGTTCACTGGGGACCTAAGGCCAGAAGCAAAGTTGCGGGCGGCAGGAGGACCAGTCACATCTCAATCACCTGGGTCAGGAGGAGGAACCTATCCATGGGTTAGGATAAAAGTGACTTCATCATGGCTGGAACGCACCTGGTTCATCTCAAGCTAACATCAAAGAGCCAGGGTCGGGTTGTTAATGTTCCACACACCACTTGAATGGTTTTGTCTGTTTATATTTTGCTGGGAAACTATACAGGAAAATTTGGCTAGTGTACTCTGGGGCAGCCATGGCAGTTAGGACTCAAGATGGCTGCAGTCACATCAAGCTGAATCCATACCAGATTTCTACGGCTTAAGTCCTGTTCTTTATTGTCTTTGCCACGTAATCATTTTCACACAGAGTATGAGAGTTACTTGTGTTTTCTATTGACATAAACTCTGCCTGGAGGCTCTCTGCTCTGGCTACTTGGTAGAAACATCTGAAGGCTTTAAAAATACTGTTGCTCATGACATAGCCCCGAACATTATGATTTAATTGTTCTGGGAAGGCCTGGGCATTTTTTTTAAAGTCTACCAAATGAATCATCATGGTGACCCTTATAGGGTTTTCAATGGCTGATCATTTCAGGATTGCCTTGGAAGTGGATTGCCAAGGGCTGGGATTTAGCTCAGTTAGCAGAGAGACACTCTGCAGTCTCTGAGATCCCGGGTTCGATTCCCAGCACTGCAAACATGGGAGAAGGATATGGCAATCCCCTCCCAAGGCAATCCCGAAACAGTCAGCCATTGAAAACCCTATGAGGGTCGCTATGAGTTGGACACCAACTTGACGGCACCTAATAACAACAACAACCAAATGAAGTTCATATAAAGGCAGGGTCCATAATTACATTTCTCAAAGGCTGGGTCCTGGCCAGCAACATCAGAACCATATGGGAACTTAACCAGAAATGTACCTTTTGGGAGCCACATCTCAGACCTGCTGATTTATGATCACTCTTCATAGAACTGTGCCACAGACTTGGAGCTAAACCTTTTGGAGGTGGTCTCCTGAGTCCTATTTGTCACAGGGCCTGGCTCCTAAGAGCTGCGTTAGGCTATCATACTGCTTTGTTGTTGTTGTTAGATGCCATGGAGTCGTGTCCAACTCACAGCAGCCCTCGCAGGGTTTTCAATGGCTGTTTCCGGATTGCCTCGGGAGTGGACTGCCACATCCTTTTCCCATTTTTGTGGTACTGGGACTCGAACCCGGGGACCTCAGAGACTGAAAAGCAGCATACTCTACCAACTGGACTAAATCCCAGCCCGTCATATTGCTTTGTTGTTGTTAGGTGCCATGGAGTCAGTATGCAACTCCTGGTGACCCTGTGTATAACAGGTGAAACATTATTGTCAGTGCTTCTCTGCTGTTCATAGGGTTTTCAACTGCAGACTGATTTTTGGAAGTGAGTTGCCAGGTCCGTCTCCCAAACCTATAGCACCCGGTGTTCCCAGGTGGTCTCCCATCCAAGTACTAACCAGGCCTGACCCTGCTTAGCTTCTAAGATCTGCCGGGATCAGACACCACAGGGCTATGGCTGCAGACTGTCATATTGCTTTGCAGAGGTTAATTGTCTTAGTAACTTTGGGAGTCTTCAGCTCATTTGTTTATGATTATTAATTACCAAAATAAGACAGCTTGTCTACTCTCCCTCAGCGGGCTCTCTTTGTTATTTCTCTTTTAAAAGTGATTGTTTTACTAATTGTTTTAGACAATTGTTTCTCTCCCCACACCTGTTCCATGACATGATAAATTGGCTGAGTATCAAGCGTCTATTTTTTTTTAATCTTCAGCTACCCCAACATTTTTGGTTTTTTTGGAAGATCTAACAATTTTTTTTAAATCAAGATTTCTCATAAGCTAGGCACAGTGGCACATGCCTATAATTCCAGCGACTTGGGAGGTGGGGGCAGGAGGATGGCAAATTTGAGGCTAGAAGCAGCCTGTGTAATTTAGTGAGATCCTGTCTCAAAATATAAAAGTAAAAAATGGGCCGAGGGTATGGCTCAGTGGTTGAGCACTTGCAAAAAGTATGTGTGAGGCCCTGGGTTCAATTCCTCAGCACCAAACAACAACAACAACAACAACAAAAACCCAAAAAGATTTCTGATAATATTTTTACAAACAAATACATAGAATGTGGTTGCCATAGAAGCAAATGCATATTTTTATCTTCTTCAACAGAAGCCTATTACAGAGTATCTGATTTGTTGTGTTGTTAGGTGCCATTGAGTCAGGTCCGACTCACAAGGACACTCATGGGGTTTTCACTGGCTGATTGTTCTGGGATTGCTTTGGGAGTGGGTTGCCACGTTCTTCTTCCATTTTTGCCATGCTAGGGATCAGAACCTAGGTCCTCCGAGAGTGCAGTGTGGCACCCTACCAACTGCACTAAACCTCAGCAGGATCTACAATTCAGGACTCGATGCAGTCTTTGTTACTGTATGATAATTGTGTATGACCCATCACCCCCTATTGAATAGTGAGCTTCTGGGGCAGTGGTACATAGCTTAATCTTTTCTGACTGGCAGAGTGGCTGGTGTATGGTAAACATTGACAGCATGTTTGATGACTGAATAAAAGCATGTATGAATGATGACGTCATGTCCTGGGCATCACTGTAGGTGACCTAATCCAAAGGGAAAAAACCAGACTGGGACATTAGGATCTTTTGGGCAACATTAACAGATTGAGAAGAAAGGGGAATGTCCCATGGGGCTGGAGTTCTCCTTTGTGGGGATAGAGCAGATTCCCATCTCCTGTATGGAAGACTGCAGAGGCTTAGCACGGTCCTGGAGCAAGTGGGGTGGAGAACAGAGCGCGGGGTGTCAGGATATGAGTGCAATCATTACAGCAACTGAGAAGGAATGAAAGCAAACTGGGGGGAGGGCAAGGCCCTTCCATCCCTGGGCTGAGATATAGCTGCTGGGTGGAGGGAGAGAGGGTAGTGAGGTTGTTGTTGCTGGGTGCCATCACGTCCAGTCTGACTCATAGTGATCCTGTGTACAACAGGACAAAACACTCCCCGACACTGTGCCCTGCCCAGCACTATGTCAGCACTTCTCTTCTATTCATAAGGTTTCTGATGGCAGATTGTTTTGGCAGTGGGCTGCCAGGTCCTTCTGTTTTTGCAGTGCTGGGGATCGAACCCAGGGCCTCAGAGAGTGCAGAGCAGCACTCTACCAACTGAGTTAGCCCCAGCCTCTGCCTCTACCAGCACCAAACCCTTTCCTTTTGCTCCATCTCCCCTCACCAGGTAGGTTCGGCTCATTCCCACTGATGCCTTCCATTTCCAGCCTGCTTGCTCTGGGGCCAAGGTGATATCGGCAGCCTATCAGCGTGCGATTCCCACAAGGGTTCTTGGCCCACACATACGGTTCCTCAGCAGCCCATGTGAGGCTGTCTGCTCATTGTGACCATTCACAGGACACCTGGCCACAGCAGCCACCTTCTTGTTCCTTCCTGAGCCATGGTAGCTCTTGCCTCAGAGCATTTGCATATCTCCTATCTAGAATGTTCTTCCCCTTCTTTGCATGGAGCTAAGATCCACTCATCCTTCAGTGTTCAGTTAAAATGCAGAATTAACAGTACTGGAACAAAATAACAATGTTGATATTTTAGTGTTTGTTTCCAGTCCCAACACCAGCATTTTATTTTTCAAAAATATCGGCACAGCCTAATGGCAGACAGGGTAGACTTGAGTCAGAAAGCTCAGTTTTTCATTTCAGCTCTATTATTTACTACTGTGCAACCTTGGGCAAGTTCCTTAACCTCTCTGACTTTCAGTCTGATCTGTCACTGAAGAAAATACTAGTATCCACCTCACAGTTGCTGTATCAAATGAATGAGTTATTTTAATATTTCATTTGATTAAAAAAATAGAAACTTTATATTTAATACATTTCAAATGCAAACATATAAACCCCTACGAGTAACATGAAATGAAAATATTCATTTATGACAAAACCATTAAGCATAGATTATTCTGCAGTGAATTATTTGAAGATATAATTAATAGAAATAAAATATTATCAAAATAAATGAATATAGGACAAAAATGATTAAAACTAGATTAATAGCAGGATATTAAATATGAAATATGTTTTGATCCTTTTACAAAGTGGTTGCCTTATAAACCCGAAGATGATAATGTCATTTTTGAAACTCCAGATTATTACTTTTTTTTTTGCAGAAATATCCAGCTGCTTAAAGCTCCTAGTCCAGGAATTGCAAGAAGGGTATTAAAACCAACACCACACTCCTCTTTCTGATTACTCTAATGTCAAATAATCCCATCCTTTGATTGATAACTTTGAGAAGATATTTTGAATATTTACCCCCAATAGAAACTACAGAATTCCATACTCATAACAGAATTTTTTAAAAATGATGGTAAGCTAGAGTTTTGTTTCAATATTTCTGGCTTGTTGTCATCTCTAGGTTCCTCAGGTCTAGATGGAGAATCTAGTGCAGTTATTGTTGTTAGGTACCTTTGAGTTGGGTCTGACTCATAGCGACCCTATATACAATGGACCAAACACTCCCTGACACTGGGCCATGCCTGGCACTACTTCAGTGCTTCTCTGCTATTCATAGGGTTTTTGATGGCTAATCATTTTGGGAGTAGGCTGCCAGGCCCTCCTCCTGTTTCTGTGGCACTGGGGATTGAACCCAGAGCCTCAGAGAGTATAGAGCAGCACCCTACCAACTGAGCTAAACCCCAGCCCCAATCTAGTGCAGTTGTTGTTGTTAGGTGCCATCGAGTCGGTATCCGACTCATAGTGACCCTGTGTACAACAGGGGAAACACTATTGTCAGTGCTTGTCTGCTGTTCATAGGGTTTTCAATGGCAGATTGAGTTTTGGGAGTGGATGCCAGGTCTGTCTCCCAAGCCTACAGCCCCTGGTGTTCCCAGGCGGCCTCCCATCCAAGTACTAACCAGGCCTGACCCTGTTTAACTTCTAAGATCTGATGGGGTCAAATACAGATCAAATACTGAGATGTATGTTGTACATCCGGTTGCCATGAGTCAGATCTGACTAGACAGCACCTAACAACAAGTAGTTTGGGTCTCCTTTGATAAAACATACTTGTCTAACCTGTGCCCGCAGCTCCACTTTCCAGCATCTTCAGGTCCTTTAAACATTTTAGGGAAAATTGTCCTTAAGACCATGATGCCACAGGGGCTCATAAAGTGAGCCTCTCCTCTCCACCTCCTCAGCTTAGCCCACAGACATGCGCCAGCCAAATCCATAGACGCAGCAATGCCTCGAGTCCTTGATGGCGCTGCACTCCTCACTTGATCAGGCACCAGCAGGCCCAAACAACTGCAGCCATCTCCGCTGTCCTTTTAGGGGCTTTCTATCCTTGGCCTTTGCTGCCCAGCAGACCTAGAGCTGCGACAGCTGTTTGGGTCACCCCAATTTCTCACTGCCCTTTTCTGCACTCATCCAAAGTGAGGCTATTTTCCCTCACTGGCCCCTTGCCCCAGCAATCCACGGGGAGGCAGAAATGGCAGGGAGGTATTAGAGACAGAGCAAGAGAGAATTTCTCAAAGAGGGATGAGCTTCCAGCCATCCACTCCTGATAGACTCGGGCACTAAATTCTGGGCAATTAAGCATAGTGCAGGCCATTTTCTCTGTATGTGAGTTTAAATTGGGAGACAGAATTTGAGATGCTGTGCTTAAGCCAAAACTAGGGCATGCTGTACTTCTTCCATCAAATCACATCCCATAAGTACAGAGGAACCCACAGGATTAAGTCCAGAATTGATATTTTCAAAGGAAGCTTAGAGAAAAAAATGCTGCTTTCCGATGTTGCAGCCACTATAACCATGGCGCTTTGCACCAAGCCTTGATATCAAAGATTTACTGAAGACATGAGACATTTTCCATTATGCAAATAGCGCATCTTTACTTTTTTCAACTGTGAAGTTCAATTAATGTTTTATTATGTAAAGTCAAACAGCGCCTACTCCTTAAACGTCTAGCTTTAAACAAGCAGCAATATTGCCAGTCTGCTTTGATGTCTGCTTATCGCTAAGCAGAGAGAGCAAAGATACCTGGGAGTTTTGCATTGCTTATGTAACTGCAGAGTTCACAGCCTCTTTGTCCTTTGCAAGGTCTTGGGGACCGTCTGATCTGCCATTTCCCCAGCTGGATGTTTGAGGACAGCTTCTGAAAGATTGGGGCTCCTTTTCATTCTTTTCCCTCTCCTGGAAGAGTTCACATGAGTTTTCAATGCACCTGATCTTTTGCTAGGGAGGATTCCCTAGGGCCTGAGAGCCAGGGGCCTTTGTGACCCAGCTGGGTGGGACTGAATTTCCATTCCAAAGCTTATTAATTGTATACATAATTTCGATTTCAGGGCTGGGGTTTAGCTCATTTGGTGGAGTGCTGCTCGGCACTCTCGGAGGCCCTGGGTTTGAATCCCAGCACCACAAAAATGGGAGAAGGACCTGGCAGCCCACTCCCGAAACAATTCCAAAACAATGAGCCATTGAGAACCCTATGACTAGCGGAGAAACACTGACATAGTCCCGGGCATGGCACAGTGTTGGGGAGTGTTTTGTTCTAGTGTACCTAGGGTTGCTATGAGTTGGATCTGACTCTACAGCACCTAACAACAATAATTTTGATTTCATCATCAGCTGAATGGGAATGATGTGCAAGGTAATTATGTACCTCATGAAGAATCAAATTATAATCAAAAGAGACCCCAACATAGAAATCACAATTTATTGAACACCTACTGTAAGCCGTGCACTTGGAAAGCTAAGCAGGGTTGTGCCTGGTTAGTACTTGGATGGGAGACCGCCTGGGAACACCAGGTGCTGTAGGCTTGGAAGAAGGACCAGGCAACTCACTCCCAAAATAGAATCAGTCATTGAAACCCCTATAAATAGCAGAGAAGCACTGACAATAGTGTTTTGCCTGTTTTACATAGGGTCGCTATGAGCTGGATACTGATGCGATGGCACCTAACAACAACTGTATACCATACACTTTGCCAGGGCCTGAAAAGGCAGTGATGGCGAAAAGACAGACATGGTCTCTTCCCACAGGAGTTTACATGAAAGTCCTGAAAAGTAGATATTTAGTTTTAAAAGTCACACAGCAAATGTAAACTAACTGTGGCAAGCGTCCCAAGGCAGAGGTACTCAGTGCTATGCAAGACTGTCTTAGGGGATCTGATCTTGGCTGGGGGTCAGAGAAGTTCTCCCTGCTGTAGTGACAACTGAGCTATAATTGGAAGAGAAAATGGAGTTGCCCAGGGGGGCATTTCCCGTCTTGGGAATGAGGTGTACGAAAGCCCCATAACAGAGAGACACGGTGTGAATACAACAGCTTGAGATCATATGACTGGCACATTGGCACTGGCCCTGCCCCTTTATAACCAAGTCTGTACCCAGTCAAGGGAAAACAAAAGCAACTTTGCATCTTGAGGTGACTCCATATTGGAAATACCTTGTCTCCTCTTTTTTTTTTTTTTTTTTTTTTTTTGGATTTTTTGGTTTGTTTTTGTTTTGTTTGTGTGTTTGGCAGTGCTTGGTTGAACCCAGGGTCTCACACATACTTTGCAAATGCTCTACCCCTATGCTGCACCCCCAGCCCACTGTTTATGTTTCATTTTGAGTCAGGGTCTTGCTCAGTTATGAAGGCTGCCTCTGGCCTCGAAATTGTGATCCTCCTGCCTCAGACTCCAGATTCACATTGGGATTACAGGGGTAATCCCAATTACCCCAATCACCGTGGGGGGAAGGCCCCACGGTGCCTGGAGCCTTCCTACTTCTTGTCCCCCAAATGAATAAAGCCTTGGGCCCTTCCTGAAAGTTCAAGTGTATGCCTGATTTTTATAACTTTGATGTTTTCCGATACATAATGCTCCTTGCCGATAGGACAATGAAGTGCGGAGTTTCTGTTTTCTGAGCAGTGAAAAGGACAATTGGACTGACTGTAACTGTGCTTGGTGTTGTTGTTGAGGGCTGTCAAGTTGGGTTTGACTCATAGTGGTCCCATGTAGGGTTTTCAATGGCTGACTGTGTCAGGGATGGGCTGCCAGTTCCTTCTCCCATTTTGTCAGTCCTGGGGATCAAACCCAGGGGCTCAGAGAGCACAGAGCAGCACCCTACCAACTGAGCTGAACCTCAACCCCTTTTCCTTAAATACCTGCTTTGTCCTGTTTTCAAGGGTTCCCATTCTTCTGAAGCTTGCAAGGGACCCCTCTTACTGTTTGCATCTCCCCCCGAGTACCCATGAGGGTGGAGTTGCCTGACGTGGGGTGGGTAGGGTTCCATGGGCACCAACTCACAGAGTCTTGCAGGCCACATGCCGAAGCCTTGTTTGTCTGGCAAGAGCAAGAAGGAAGCTGGTGGGGGTGAGAGGGGCACCATCTTCTGCATTTGTGACCACCATTCTGGCTGTAGAGGGAAAATGTATTCCAGGAGGGAGTCAGCGCAGGTCAGACTATTCTAGGCTGTGGTGGTGGTGGTGTGGGCTGGGCAGGTGACACCTACAGAAGATGACAGAATTAAAAGTTATTTAGGCAGTAAGAGGAACCGGTGTTGATTCTGGCCTGGGACCCAGTTGGAGGGCAAAGCCATGCCCTAAGTTGGAAAGCAGGAGGAGAAGGCAGGATTAGGGGCTCAGAAGGTCCTGGGTGTGATTTCTGACATCCAGGGGATGAGGATTCCTAGTGAGGCAGGGGATGTCTGACTCCACTTGACTGCTGGCTGCCTTCCCAGCACCCCCACTTCTCAGGGTGGAATCCATTAACCACTCTGGTGAAATGCAGAGAAGTTACTCCTTATTCACAGCCATTATCGTGTCTCCCTGGAGAACTCATTGAAATGCATGTGTCCCAGGGCCGCCTGCAGCCATAGCCCTGTGGCATCCGATCCCATCAGATCTCAGAAGCTAAGCAGGGTGGGGCCTGGTTAGTCCTTGGATGGGAGACTGCCTGGGAACACCAGATACTATACGCTTGGGAGAAGGACCTGGCAACCCACTCCCAAAAATCAGTCTGCCATTGAAAACCCTATGAATAGCAAGGAAGCAGGACAATACTGTTTTGCCTATTGTACATAGGGTGGCTATGAGTTGAACATCGACTCGATGGCACCTAACAACAACAAGGACAGAGGAGGCACTAAGTGATAGTCCTCTTCTATTAACAAACCTTCATCTTATATGTCACTTTAACATTCACAAGTGACCCAGCACGGTGGCGCGTGCCTGTAATCCCAGTGAGTTGGGAGGCTGAGGGAAGAGGATCGCAAGTTGGCAGAGGCAGCCTGCCCAACTTAGTGAGACCTTGTCTCAAAATAAAAAAATAAATAAACAAATAAAAAGGGCCAGAGGTGCAGCCCAGTGGTCAAGCACTTGCAAAGCATGGACAAGGCCCTGGGTTCAACCCCCAAGAACTGCAAATTTAACAATAAATAAATAAATAAATAAAATTCACACAGTATCTTCTCACAGCACGACTCCAGTGTGGTCCTTGGAAAGCAGCCTCCACACCCCCAGGAGTTTGTTAGAAATGCAGATGACCAGGCCTCACCCCAGGCCTAATGAGTCAGAAATTCGGTGAGCGTGTTGAGGGGGAGATGCAATGAATACTGCGTTTTGACAAAACCCTCCAGGTGACTCTGATGCGCACCCAAGTGTGAGAGGCATTGCTTACATACAGCACCTCTTCAATGGTAACAGTCGTGGTTGTTGTTGTTAGGTGCCATCAAGTCGGTGTCCGACTCAGAGCAACCCTAACCTACAACAGGAGAAACACTATTGTCAGTGCTTCTCTGCTATCCATGGGGTTTTCAGTGGCTGATTGCTTTTTGGGGAGCGGGTTGCCCGGTCCTTCTCCCAAGCCTGCAGGACCTGCTATTCCCAGGTGGTCACCCATCCAAGGACTAACCAGGCCCGACCCTGCTTAGCTTCCAAGATCTGATGGGATTAGATGCCAGAGTGGTGCAGCTGCAGGCAATAATCATGGTTGTTGTTAGGTGCTGTGGAGTCATGTCTGACTCTTAGCGACCCTCACAGGGTTTTCAATGGCTGATTGTTTTGGGATTGTCTCCGGAGTGGATTGGCACGTCCTTCTCCCATTTTTGTGGTGCTGGGAATCAAATCTGGGGCCTCAGAGAGTACAACTCTACTTACTGAACCAAATCTCAGCCCAAAGATCATGGTAGGTAGATGTTATTCCTATTTCCTTAAGGAAGAACTGAGGCTCTGAGGGGTCACGTGATTTACTCCGACCCTCTGTGGTGGCAGAAGTGTGCATCCGATCGGAGAATCCCAGCTCATCTGGACCTAGGTTCAGTGCCCACCCCAGCCTTCTCGGTTGCAATAGTGCAAGGTCTCAGACAGGTGTGGACATTTTGTTGAGCACTGAGGGCACAAAGGGGTATTTGAAGAAGATGGAGGGGAATCCTAATTTATACCTAATAATGACTAGCTGCTGGCTGGCTTATTATGAATCACTTAACAATTACAGAGCACTCACTGCTTACCCTGGGCTGCGGGGGTGGGGGTGAGGGTGGAGGTGGACTACAGAACTCTGTGCTCTTCATCCTGATGAAATTACTGAGCCTGGGTAGTGACTTCAGGTTTCCATTTCACCACACGCCCCCACCCCCATCCCCTGGGCTTTCCTGGTCCCTTTAGTTAACATTGTCCTAACAGCACTCTGTAATTTGTTTTCATAGAATGCGTCCCCATTTGTAATTGTGTACTTATGAGGTTATTATATTAATTGATCGTGCTAGTCGGTACACTCCATGAGGACATGGATTGTGTCTGGGTTTGGCTCACTGTTCATTGCTGTACGGAGTAAGTCAGGAGTACCTGCCCTGAGTCACAGTAAGGATACCACGGTAGCCACTCAATAAAAGGTTCAATCAGTGAACCCGGTGCAGTTGCGCACACCTGTAATCTCAGTGGCTCGGGAGGCGGAGGCAGGAGGATCTCAAGCAGAGGCAGTCTGTGTAACTTAGTGAGACCCTGTCTCAAAAAGTAAAACAATGGGCTGAGGGTGCAGCTCAGTGGTCCAGCACTTGCAGAGCATGCAGGTGCGAGGCCCTGGGTTCAACCCCCAGTACTTAAACAACAACAAAAAAAGGTTCAGTCACAAAAAGGCAGGAAGAGAAAAAGTATATGGCAAGGTAAAGACACAGCTTTTTTCCTTAGAGCTGTCTTCAGAGTGCTTCCAGCTCAAGCCACTGGAAATGCATTAGAAATACAGATTCCCAGGCTCCCCCCAAGCCTCCTGAATCAGAAACCCTGGCAGTAGGGTAGAGACCTGGTTTAACCAGCATCTGAGGTGATTTTGACAACTAAAGGTTTGAGAATGACTGTAGAGAAGCGGAACAAGTTGGGAACCGATCACATGCTAGAGGTTTGGCTTGAGCATGCGCTAACCAATGACACTGCCCCTGCTCTCTCCAGCTGCCTCTTTACCTGTCCTTCCAAGCCCTCCCACTTGCCCCCAGAAAATGAAAGAGCTCAGAGAGACCACTCAGGTGCGTGCTTGCTTGCTTGCTTGCTTGCTTTCCTTCTTTCTTTCTTTCTTTCTTTCTTTCTTTCTTTCTTTCTTTCTTTCTAGTACTAGGAGGTTGAATCTAGGGTCTTGTGCACACTTTGCAAGTGCTCTGCCACTGAGCTGCACCCCCAACCCCTTTTAAACTTTTTGTCTTGAGCCAGGGTCTGCCTCTGGCCTGGGACTTTCAATCCTCTTGCTTCCCTCTCCCAAGTTGCTGGGATGACAGGCGTGCGCCATGAGCCTTCTATCAGATCTTGATACCCAGGGCCGTTAAGCCGTGGTGTGCCTCCAAAGAAGATGGGAATGCAAGGTGTGCACCGATCAAACGGACAGCTGTGCTTGGCACCACTTCACAGAACTTTTGGGAAGATCCTTTTGAAATGAGTGGGCTGCATGAGGCACCCCAGCACGGACAAGCTCATGAATCAGGCGCGGCAGTGCTGGCTGGTTTTAAAGGCTGGTGCTACCTTGTCCTGTTGGCCATGGCTTGCCAACTCCAGCCCTCGGCAGCTCCCAGCTCCCATCTGCTTTTGTTTCTCCTTCTGTGGGGCTGCCAAGAATTTCTCAAGGAATCCCCAAGCCTGGCTCAGTTGCTCCACTCTGGAGGCGCTCCGGCCAGCCTCACCCAGGCCCTCCCCAGGGCTGCTGTATGCCCCCTTTCCTCTCCACAAAACCCATTCAGACCACCTTCATTCTCAACAGTGACCCTGACCCTCTTAGAGGGTCAAGGAATCTGACGCTCTCTCTGTTTCCTTGTCTCTTTCTGCATTTCCATGTTTCTACTTTTCTTGTTATTTCATTCCATGTATAAGTGATTTGCTAAGAACATTTGGTGTGCCAGGCTTGTTATAGCCCATCATCCTTTCCTCAGGGTATGGGGGGGGAGAGAGAGAGAGAGAAAGAGAGAGGAGATAGAGAGAGGAGAGAGAGAGAGAGGAGAGAGAGAGAAAAGAGAGAGGAGAAAGAGAGAGAGAAAAGAGAGAGGAGAAAGAGAGAGAGAGAAAGACACAGAGAGAGAGAGAGAGAGAGAGAGAGAGAGAGAGAGAGAATGGAGAAAGAGAGAGAGGAGGAAGAGAGAGAGAGAGAAACCTGTCTACCATGGGTGGCCCTGCTGGTATCTGAGATACTGGTGGCATAGCTTTCAGCATCACAGCAATGTGCCAGCCTTCACAGCATGACAAGCTGACAGACATGTGGGGGATGGTAGTTAGTAGATATCATTAACTAATATCTTAAAGTATTTCTTAAATTAATTTGATGCATTTACACATTGCACAAATTTCAAGGCCTAGGAGCTGCACATCACATGTTAAAGCTGGGGGAAAATGAAAACTTACTCCAAAAATAAAATCCACATGCACCTGTAGGCCCAGTTCCACCAATAGGACTTCGGTAAGGACTGATGTAGCAACACACAGCATTGCTTTGTCAGTCAATGTAAATTAACCTTCCAAAACACAGGACTGTAGAGGGCTGCCTTACATTTGTTAAGTATATAACTATACTTTTTTTTTAGTGCTAGGGTGTTGAATCCAGCATCTTGAGAATGCCAGACAAGTGCACCACCACTGAGCTGCACCTCTAGCCTCATTTTTACATTTACACAGGGTCTCGCTAAGTTGTGCAGGCTGTCTCTGGCCTTGACCCTGAGACCCTCCTGCCTTTGCCTCCTGAGTCGCTGGGATTACAGGCGTATGTCCCAGTGCCTGGCTGTATAATTACATTTTTTGCTCTGCAATACTCCTCATTCCTGCCTCTGACTTTCTGAAACACATTCCCATACCTGCTCTCACTTATTTCTTCCAATAAGAAGTGCATCACTGGGCCACATCCCATGTGGTCACAGAGGTATCTTTGCACAATTAAGTGCTAAGGGACGTCTAGGAGATGCATGAGTGTTATCAAGGTTTGGAAGAGGAGAGAACTTGCAAACTTGACTGAAGGTTGTCATGGCAATAAGATGAGCGATCAGCCCCTGGAGAAAGGTGGATTCAGCTTGAGTGAGCGACAAGAAGGTCCACCAGGAGACAGAAGTGGGTGGACCATGGCAAATGGCAGGGTAAACATCACAAGTGTGGATGGCTCAGACTGATTGGCAACAGGTTGTTCTTATTATTTGAACTCTACTGAGTTTTATTTGAGTATGCAAAGGTCCAACCAGAAGTCAGTAAGAACTGGATAGTGAAAGCATTTCTACTGACAAAAAAAAAAAATAATAATAATAAAGTGATAACTTTCCAAGTCCCAGCCTACAAAATCAAAAAATCCTCTCTAACCAATATGGTAATATGGTGGGTAAAGGTATAAGTCACAAAGGAAAAAAATCTTGTGAATAAGAGCCAATTTTCAAACATTATCTGGGAAAGTCTTTAAATTTTTTGAAAATAAGCCAGCACGGGGCTACACACCTATAACCCCAGCAACTCAGGAGGCAGAGTTCAAGGCCAGAAGCAGCCTGTGTAACTTAGCAAGACCCTGTCTCAAGATAAAAAATAAAAACTAGCCTGGGGTTGTAGCCCAGTGGTAGAGCATTTGCAGATCCTGGGTTCAGTCTCCCAGTACTGCAAAGAAGTTTTTTAAAATTATAAATTGATAGATCATAGTTGTATTACTTATAGAGCACAAACTGATGTTATGATTTATTAATACAATGTGGAATAATTAAATCAGGCTAACTAACCTATCAGGGCTGGGATTTAGCTCAGTTGGTAGAGCACCACTCTGTAGTCTCTGAAGGCCTGAGTTTGATTCCCAGCACCACAAAAATGGGAGAAGAATGTGGCAATCCACTCCAGAGGCAATCCGGAAACAATCAGCCATTGAAAACCCTATGAGGGTTGCTATAAGTCGGACACAACTAGACAGTACCCAACAACAACAACTAACATATCTATAACCTCAAATATTCATCATTTTTTAATGGTGAGAACATTTGAAATTTACAGTTGATTCTCAAATAACCTGAGATCTGAGAGTGTAGTCAAAATCCCACATAAAATTTTTTTTTTTTTTTTTTTTTTTTTTTTTTTTTGTGGTACTGGGGGTTGAACCCAGGGTCTCGCGCCTGCATGCTCTGCAAGTGCTGGACCACTGAGCTGCACCTCAGCCCGTTTTTTTTTTTTTTTTTTTACTTTTTGAGACAGGGTCTCACTAAATTATGCAGACTGCCTCTGGTCTCAAACTTGTGATCCTCCCGCCTCCGCCTCCCGAGCCACTGGGATTACAGGTGTGCGCCACCATGCCCGGCCCCACATATAAATTTTGATGTCCCCCCAAACATAATTAGAAATATCCTACTGGTGAGCAGTGCCTTACTGATAACATAGTTAATCAGCATGTATTTTACATATTATATGTATTATGTATAATGAAAACTACAAGAGTACCACTAGACATCACTTTTTACAGTAATAATCATTTTACCAGAGAGGCCAATTACTCATGACCAAATGATTAAGTGTCACAGAACAGTTTAAGCAGATACTTGCAACTATCAAGCTCACCAAAATAATGGGAGATAGATACAAAATTGACAATAGTATAGTATTTACTATAGTTAATTTATATGTCACAACTGAAGACTGTATCTTTATATCTGTTTATATTTCTCTTGACTACAAAAGAAGCTATGTATGGTCTCTATGTGTGTGTAACTTTTGGTACATTTTAATGATGGTTCCTCTAATTCTTTGGTGCCATCAAGTCGGTGTCTGACTCATAGACACTCTACGTACAATAAGTGAAACAGTATTGTCAGTGCTTCTCTCCTACTCATTGGATTTTCAATGGCTGATTGTTTTTTGAGAGTGGGCTGCTGGGTCCTTCTCCGAAGCCTACAGCACCTGGTGGTCCCAGGGGGTCTTCCACCCAATTACTGACCAGATTCAATCCTGCTTAACTTCTGAGATCTGACAGGATCAGATGCCACAGTGATAAGGCTACAGGCACTAACGATGTACAATTTTTTTTTTTTTCAGTTCTGAAGGGTTGAACCCAGAACTGCACACATGCCTTGCAAGTGTTCTACCACTGAGGAGCACCTCTAGTCCGTTTGTTTGTTTGTTTGTTTGTTTATATCTTGAGACAGGGTTTCACTAAATTGCACAGGCTGCCTCTGGCCTCGAGCCTGCAATCCTCCTGCCTCAGCCTCCTAAGTTTGCTGTGATTACAGGCATGTGCTGTGGCACCCAGTAGATTTGGGCATATTTTATGGTAGTAAGTGATAAAATAGATCACTATTTCTATTTTTCGTATTCCTGACATACCTACCTTTTTCTTTTCCTTTTCTCTTTCTCTCTTTTGATATTTGTAGGCTGAGCGGTTGGTCTGCAAGTTTTTCAAAAATGTCCCAAGTCTTTAAAAATATTTGCATATAAATGGACCTCCACAGTTCAAACCCACTTTGTTCAAGGATCAAGTATATTCTCTTAGAAATTTTGAAATGTATAATACATTGTAGGGTAGAAAGCCTCAAATAATCAAGTGGGATACATTTTTTTGCTTTGAGATATATTCATTGTACAGCCTGCTTAATATAGCTAATAATGCATACATATTCCAAGAAGGTTTTTGTTTCGTTCTTTAATATTTGGCCCCATTACCCCTCAAAAATCTCAAATGCTACATGTTCACTCTCAGGTGGAAGAAAATAAGTATTCTTCACCTTTCTCATGATTACCTCTGTTTATGAGTGTCTATTGTTTGAAGGCCTATTTACTTACCAGTCATTCAAACTCTGAGCTGGGGAGGATGGGGTCACAGCAACGTCCTCAACTACGGCTCTGGTTATACAGGATCCTTTTCCCTGTGAGCAAATAGACAAAGCATGGCAGATTTGAAGTTCTCTGCAGTCATTTCTAATTCGATGCTAATGTTAGACCTCAATGTGATTAATAATAGAACTCATCAGTAGTAGCCAGTAGATAATTATTCTCATTAGGCTCATGCATCATACCATTTTTCCTCTATGAGAAACCCAAGTCATTTCACAGATTTTCACTTACCAAGTGGACAACTGTCCTCAATTCTCAGTGGGAGACAAGTGCAAATTACATTAAGATGAGCCTAGGAACAGATGTTCTTTTCCATGTAATGTTCTACTTCCTACCTGTTCTTCACAGATGTACTCTTAACCTTGCTTTGTTAGTCTCTCTTGCTGCGTTCCATCTCCTGCTCAGTCCTTTGGGGCTTCTGTTGGGGGCACTTTTTGTGGATCTCAAAGTGGAAACCAAAAGCTCATTTGTTCAACCTCTAAGGTGGTGAATCCACCACTTCTTCCTCCATCACCATCTCACATCTTGTGAACTCCCACAATTAGTCTGTGAACACTGAAATGACTGGGTTAGAGGATGATTTGTGTTTGTATCTCTGGGATTGATACTGTTTGAAGAGCAACAAAAAATGTATTATAATAATTAATCTTGATAGTCAGCTTGATTGAATTGAGAGTCACCTAGGAGATTAGTAAAGCTCATTTCTCGGTGTGTCTGGAGGGCATATCCAAAGACAATTAGGTCATGAGAGCTCTGACTTAATCAATGGTTTAATCCATTGATGGATTCAAAATTTGAATGGATCAATGGGAAGTGGCGGACTTGTAGAAGTAGGTGGGGCCTTGGTGGAGAAAGTGCGTTGCTCTGGGTGTACCTTTGACGAGTATATCTTCTCCTTGGCCCCTTCCTGTAACCATTCTCTGCTTCCTGCCCTCAACGAGGCCCACACTTAGGCTGCTGTGATATTCTGCCTTGCCTCAGGACCAAAGCAATGGATCTAGCCAACCTTGGACAGAAACTGTGACCCCAAATAAATCTTCCCTTCTTTTAAATTGTTTCTCCCAGGTATCTGTCACAGTGACGAGAAGTTAATTAGCACAGGCATAGAGGTTCATTCCATTCTAGTCTACCTCATTAGCCACTTGCAATATTCATGAGGAAGAGGTAGAGATGGGGTGATATGACTAGAGGGAGGCAAGGAGGACGTCTATTAAGATGGTGATGAAAATTCATGTTTGCACTTATGTTAAAAAATACAAATAAAATATATCTCCTAAGCAGATCTTACATAATAAGTTCATTGGGAGCTACTGCATCCCAGGAGCCTCCTTGGTGACATTGTGAGATCCTATCCATCGCTCTTTAGAACATTTCTCTCTTGGCTCTTAGGATTGTTGTTGTTTGTTGTTAAGTGACATAAAGTCAGGTCTGACTCATAGTGACTCTATGTACAGCACAACAAAACACTCCCAGACACTGGGCCATGCCCAGCACTATGTCAGTGCTTCTCTGCTATTCATAGGGTTTTATTTTAGCTGATTATTTTGAGGTTGTTTTGGGAGTGGGCTGCCAGGTCCTTCTCTCATTTTTGCAGTGCTAAGGATCGAACCCAGGGCCTTAGAGTACACAGAGCAAGCACCCTACAAACTGGGTTAAACCCCAGCCCACACTGTTAGGATCAGGTTGCTCCAAAGTCTGATAATCTCCTTACTTTGAGAAAAAGAAGACCCAAAATGTCAGACAGAACATAGGTTGGCAAAAGCAAAGCAGTTTATCCAACCTGGTATCCTTGGTTTTTTTTTTTTGTGTGTGTGTGTGTGCCAGAATATTTACACACATACTTTCATTTAATCTTCTCAATAATCCAATAAAGTTATAAAGTATTTTGAGATAAGAAAAGGGAGGCTCAGAGAGACTAAGTGTTTCAGGGAAGCTTTGATGAGAACTCTCTGTTGTTGTTAGGTGACTGTTGAATCAAATCCGACTCATAGCAACCCTACATACAACAGAAAGAAACACTACTCAACTCTGTGCCATACACGTGATCTTTTTACGTTTCAGCTCAATGTTGCATCCACTGTGTCTCTTCTCACTTTGAATCATGCCACATCAGCATTAAGGTTGACTCTACTTTGAGAAGGCAGGACTTGCCCTGTTGTTTCTTTAATGTCTTCCAGCCTTGGGGGCTCATTTTCTGGCACTATATTTGGCAGTGCTTCTCTGCTATTCATAGGGTTTTCAATGGCTAATTGTTTTGGGATGGGTTGCCAGGTCTTAATCTGAAAGCTCAGCTGAAACCTGTCCACCATGGGTGGCCCTGCTGGCATCTGAAATACTGGTGGCATAGCTTTCAGCATCATAGCAACATGCAAGCCCCATAGCACCACAGGGTGAGAGACACATGGGGGCAAGACTGCATAATCATCTAAATTCTCAGAAGCATCCATCTGACCAGGACTTTTTGACTAACCATCCGGAAAACAGCCATATTGTCAAGGCTTATCTCTTCTTATGCTACAGACTGCCTGCAGCTGTACCCCACTGGCATCCAATCCCATCAGATCTTGGAAGCTAAGCAGAGTCAGACCTGGTTAATCCTTGGATGGGAGACCATCTGGGAACACAGAGTGCTGTAAACTTGGGAGAAGGACCTAGAAGCCCACTCCCAAAAAACAATCAACCATTAAAATCTCTATGAATAGCAGAGAAGCACTGACATAGTGCTGGGCATGGCACAGTGTTGGATAGTGTTTCATCTGTTGTACATAGGGTTGCTATGAGTTGCAAACAACTTGACGCCACCTAACAACAGCAAAACAATGGTACAGATCATAGCATCAACACCACCGAGACTGTAGTGGCCTCCATAGTGGTCATAGAGATAATGTTTGTTGTTCGGTGCCATTGAGTCATGTCTGACTCATATCGACCCTCATAGGGTTTTCAATGGCTGTTTCAGAATTATTTTGGGGAGTGGACTGCTACCTCCTTCTCCCATTTTTGCCGTGCTGAGGATCAAACCTGGGTCCTCAGAAAGTGTGGAGTAGTGCTCTACCAACTGAGCTAATCCCCAGCCCCTAGAGATAATAGTAGGTTCAACATAGCAGCATATCCTTTGCTGTTCCTCCCACAAACAGGCGGACTCCAATTCTCATCCCATCCTCATGTGGTTGAGTTTAGTGACTTTATTGCATGGATGTCAACAGAAATGATGGTCTGGGACTCTTGAGAGTATGTAATAAACAGCCTTCTAGCTTCAGCTTGAGTCTCTTTCTCTGACACGTCCCTGAGTTTCTGTGTAAGAAGCCCCAGTAGACGCAGACTGCCATGCTAGAGTGGCCAATGCAGGTGCTTCAGTGAGACTCAAGGACCAGGGTTCCAGCAATCTGTGAGAAGTCATTTTGGACCCCTCTTCTAAGCCCCTCCATCTGCTGCCATCATCACGTCTGATGGCAGCAAATCCCATCAATGGCACATAGAACATACATATCATCTAAGCCCGGCATGGTGGTGCACACCAGCAACTCAGGAGGTGGGGGCAGAAGCATTGCAGGTTCGAGGCCCAAGGCAGCCTGCATAACTTAGTGAGACCCTGTCTCAAAATAAAAAGTGAAAAAAGAAAAATAAAAAGAAAACAAAGAAAAAAAAAAAAAGCCTGAGAGTGCAGCTGAGTAATATAGTGTTGCAAAACATGCAAGCGTGAGGTCCTGGGTTCATCCCACAACTACCTCCAAAAAGGAAAGAAAGAAAGAAAGAAAGAAAGAAAGAAAGAAAGAAAGAAAGAAAGAAAGAAAGAAGGAAAGAAAGAAAGAGAAAGAGAAAGTAAGAAGGAAAGAAAGAAAAAGAAAGAAAGAAAGGAAAGAAATGAAGAAAGGAAATGAAAAGAAAAGAAAAGAAAAGAAAGGAAAAGAAAAGAAAGAGGAAAGAATCATCCACCTAGTCCTGTCCCTGTCCCAATTCCTGACCTACAACATCATTGTTGTTGTTAGGTGCTGTCGAGTCTGGTCCAACTCATAGCTATCCTCATAGGGTTTTCTGTTGGGGATTTTTAAAATAATATTTCCCAGCTAGGGTCCCTCATGACAGCTTGAGGCGCTGACCCCTAGTTGACCCCAGGGCTCATCTCACTCACTCAAAACAGCCCCTCCCATCTAGTGAGCAAAGATGGCCCCCGGCCAGCTTGACCAGCCTTAACCACCTTAATTTTGATTGGCTCCCCTCACCACCTTGCAGGTAGTAACTGTCTCCACTTGGCAGTTATGTCCGTTTGCCCCCTGTACCTGCCAGCTGTGTGCCCCAATTGGCTGAACCCCACCATGTGACCCCTCCAGGACCCTATAAAAGCAGGGCTCCTGAACCCCATATCACTCCTTTGATCCTCACCTCTCTGACCATCTCCTGAACCTCATCACTTGGACCAGCGCTCCCTACTCCAGCAAGACCATCTAGCAAGCCGGCGAGATCAAACCCAGGGGCCCCGAAGAGCCGAAGGCATCTAGCAAGCCACGAAGAGCCTCCCAACTCCTCCCATCCTTGGGAAGGAGGGGGGTAAAGAAGGCGAGCCGAGAGAGTCAAGACCATCGGACCTCAACTGAACACCAGCGGCTGTGGCTGTGCCTTTAAGGCTGAGCTGTACCAGCACTTAGCCTGCAGCATTCCATGCTGCAGGCATAGAGCCAGCACTTAAAGGGATAGAGCCTTGCTCTATAGGGGCTGCTTGCTCCTTGCTCTCCATAAGGGGAGCACCCCAATAAACCTTCCCTGT
>VMDO01010383.1:0-71854 GCA_007922755.1 Pedetes capensis
GTTTGCTAATTTAAAACCAAAGACACATTTTATGCTTCCCCACAGAGTGACTCATATTTAAAGATCAGAGGGTGAATGGGCCAGAGCAGAGTCCACTTTTCTGCTCTCAGCCAATACTGGACTCAAATCAATTCCAAATAATTTCAAATAAGCAATTCTAAATAAGCAGTCTGTCTTTTGTTTTAAAATCTCAAATGACAGAACCTCTCACTGAAATGCATTTAAGAGTTTTAAATTCTGCATCATTAGGTATAATCATTCCAGCCAAATGTTTCATACCTAAAGAAGAAAAGCAATTAAAGTGGCATGTGTGTCCCACATTATACATCACAACACTGTGTTTTTTAAACAAATATATGAAAACACACATTCTAACTTTTTCAGTTCTATTAATATATGTAAACATTTTTTCCATTCTTAAATCTGTTCAAGATACAAACTGCCATCTCAAAAATTCTCCTTGTTTTACATTTGTCAACTTTTGAGAGACAATATTTTAAGAGGTAACAAGTGACAAAACTCTCTGGAAGAGATGGCTGTGACCTAAACTGACACATTTTAATCCATAAGCCAACAATGCTAAAACCAGGACTTTCAGCTCTCTTGCAAGTCTTCAGTGCACCACATGCAGGTTTTATGGGCTCTCTGGTCATTGACACCTGACCAAGTCAGCAGATCACTGACACCTCTGTGCCTCCCGTTCCATCTGATATATTTATAGGAAAACTCAGCAAATGGACCTGATGTTCTTACTGCACAAGTATTTTAGCATGAGGGAAAGTAGGTTTGAGTAATCCCATGGTCTTGTTATTTTATTTTACTGTAAAGTAATGGCAACAATTTAGAAAACATTGAAAGCTCATTAAAAAAGCGTAGGCTATCATATGGTAATTACTTTTGTCTTTGTATAGAAATATTTTTCTCAAACCGAAGTGCTTATTTAGAAAAATCAAACAATGTAGAAAAATGTCTCCCAATGCCCAGAAGCAACCATAGTTAAAATATCAGTGAACTCCCAGTCATCTTTGTATCCATACCAACACCTAGAGTTATCCCTGTGGTTTATGGAAGGGCTCATCTTTATCATGCCTTGCATCCTATGCTTTTTATTCAATGGAATTTCAGAGAGATCTTTCCATACCAGAAAATATAGAAAAACATTCTTTTTAATGGTTGCAGACAATTCGTTTAAATGGATGGAGAGATGTTCTAGAATGTTATACAGCCAATGCCTTATTTTTCAGTTTGTAGGTTGTTTCTGAGCTAGGGTTTAGCTCAGTTGGTCGAGTGTTGCTCAGCACTTTCTGAGGACGGGGCTCAATCCCCAGCAGTGTAAAAACAGGAGGATAAGGCAGTCTATTCCCCAAAACAATCTCAAAACAATCAGCCATTGAAAACCCTTTGAAGGTCCCTATGAGTCAGATGACTTGACAGCTCCTAACAACAACAACAACAACAACAACAAACAACAGATTGTTTCTAACTTTTTATTCTCTGAAATAATGCTTGCGTATAGTTTCTTATACATGAGTTTGTGTAGTTTTACTTTAATGTCATAGCTCTTTGAGATAAATTTCTAGAAGAGGAATTACTGGGTCTATTTTGGTATTTATTTCAGGACTGTCAAAAGAAAGGCTGTGAAAATTTATGATTTCAGTAACAATATGTAAGAAAAGTGGATTCCCCAAATCTTTATCAGTATTACTAATATTTTCCTAATTTAGCCAGAAGAAAGTGAAACATTTACCCACCCAATTGTTTAAAATGATGAGTCATTTTTACTTGTAGTTTTTCATTAATAGTACATTTTTTCATATATTCATTGATCATTTTACAAACTTCTAAAATTATGCTTTTAGAAGTATTCCCATTTTAAGTTAGAATTTTCATCTTGTTTAGCATTGCTTTGTGGAGGTTTATTTTATATTGTAATGCCATACCTCATGCCTATTGTGTAATGTAAATGTTTTCCCCATTTGTTGTCTAGATTTATGACATTCTTACTGAATAAAAAAAGTTTTTTTTAATATTTTAATACCTTTAAATAATGCCTATTACATAATTCCATATCTGGCTTTTGACTTTTTAACATCACATTGCTTTTGTTTTCCCATGTTATTAGAAGTTCTAACAAAAAACCTTACTAAATATATAAAATATATTTTAGCAATATACTATTCTTTCCTTGCTGTTGGTTATACTGTATTGGAGGGACAAAATAAAGTAGCTGTGGTCCTCAAATTTTTAGTAAGAAGAGAGATGGAAAGCAAAGTGAGACTGCTTTTCCCTTATTACTATTGGAAAAGAGATAAAGACTTAGCAAAAGCCCAATTGTGATCTCTTGAAAAAGATGAGATAGGTGTTAAGAAAAGTAGCCCTGGGGGAAAAGAAAGAATTTTTTCTTGTGAGTGACGGAGAGGTGTAGCACACTTAATTTGTGTGTTTTAGTAGACTGAGGATTTTAGTTGGACCTCCAGATTTTTTCTTTGTGCTAGTCTCTTTTGTTTTAATGGAACATGAGGTCTGTCCTTTTTATCCTTACCTGTAGGGTACCTTTTGTCTGCAGCAGTACCACTGTGGAATCCGATCCTCTCAGATCGACAAAGCTAAGTAGGGTTGGGCCAGGTTAGTACTTGGATGGGAGACCATCTGGGAACACCAAGTACTGTGGGCTTGGGAGACGGATCCAGCAACCCACTCCCAAAAAACAATCCACCATTGAAAACCCTATGAATAGCAGAGAAGCACTGATAATAGTGTTTCCCTATTTTACAGAGTTGCTATGGGTCAGACACCAACTTCAAGGCATCTAAGGACAACAACAATAGGGTACCTAATGATGTCTATCACATTTTGGTCCTCTTGGCAACAATAAAATATATCCATTCTTTTTATGCTTATCTAATAAACAGCATTATTACATTATTCTAGTATTTTAATTTGATTGATGAGTGTATCCATAGAGGTTATTCATAAATATGTTAAAGTCATTTATTTGTGATTCTAGTATAATTGTGCATGTCATTATTAATGCTGCTTTCCAGAAGATTAATCATATTGTAGGGCCCAATTTGAGGTTCAAAGTGGAAAGTGGTAATCTTTTCAATGTGTGATTTATTGGAAGAAAGCAAAGCTTGATGGGAACAATCTGGGGCTACGTGGTCAGCAAGGAGTCCCCAGAGAGGCCTCATATTACTTTGCTGTCATTCAACAGTTTAGACTTTGAGACTTCCATTACCAAATGCTGAAATAACAGTCTCACATTTTACTGCCAGCTTTGTTTCTCTCTTTTGTCTACTAAAACAAGGGAATAGAGCATAAAGGTCAACGGCTTTATCCTAACCTGAATTGTTTTGAGTGCTATACTTGTATTTTCATCCTTCATTGATTTTTAACATGATATGATGCATTATAGCAGTACTCATTACAATGTGCTGCTCTAAAATTATGCTTTTAGAAGTATGGCTATTACTAGAAAGAAATGCTTTCGATTATTTGTACCACATCAACTGAGTCACACCCAGTCCTTAATATACCTAATTCAGTAGGGGTGTTTTTTCCAATTTCATAGCAATAAACGCAGTACATTGGTTCTGCTGCTTTACCCAGGTTTCAGAGTTGTTTTGAAACATTGAGGGTTTTGCTTGTACTTTATATGGCATTTCACCTAAATCAGATGGGTGAGCCTACCCCAACTAGTGAGGGTCAGGTACCTACTTGGATATCTAAAGTACATGAGAAAGGTGCCTTATGTTGCAAATGAACATATCCATTCTCACCCAGCCTTATTTCTTGCCATCTTTGCTCTTCAGGATGTGACCTCTTGTTGTCTGTACTCTCCTACCCCCACCCTCTGCCCAGAATCCTTTAACTATTCTCAAAACTTGCCAGGTTTGTTCCATGCCTATACTGTCTTCTTAAAGTCTTTGTCTGCCTTATTGCATCTTAAGGGCAAGATCTGGGCCTGTCACCTGTATATCCTCGGGGTTTGTTCATTACAGACTTCAGAACAGGTAACATTTGATGAATTCAACTGAGTGATTCTATCTTACCATCTCAACATATTGACCAAGTAATACATGCAATTCACCATTAAAATACAAAACCCAAACTTCCTTCAAACTTTCTTTTCTTCTTTTCAAAAATATTTGTTTAGTGCTTGCTATTTTGTGGACATTGTTCTTGGAATGGAGAACATAGTACTGAAAATGGCAGAAATAACCCCTGTCTTCAGAGAGTTAAAAATCTGATGGAATAACTCAATAGTCACATTTGTCCAATTCACTTGCTTTCAAGTTTCCAGTTGGATGAACAAATCAAGCATCCCCTCATACTAAAGAAATAAATTTAAAAGCTGCATCTGGGGCTTTTTACTGACAGTACAGCATAGTAGAAAAGCATAGTATAGAGCTGCATTGTCCATTACAGCACCCACTAGCCACATGTTAATACTTACAATGTGCTAATCTGAATAGAGATGGGCTGTAATTGCAAAACTGACACCAGGTTTTGAAAATATAGTGTTTTTAAAATGTTAAAATAGCTCAGTAATTTGTGGATCAATTATATGCTGACATAATCTTTTTGACATTTGTTTTATAAATATTTTTTAAATTTCACCTAGCTTTTTTAATTTTATTAGATGGCTCCTAGATAGTTTAATGGGAGAAGGACCTGGCAACCCACTCCCAAAACTCAATCTGCCATTGAAAACCCTATGAACAACAGAGAAGCACTGACAATAGTGTATCCCCTATTTTAAGGAGGGTCCCTATGAGTCAGACACCAACTTGACAGCACCTAACAACAACAACAGTTTAAAATTACAGATGTAGCTTGTTTGTGGCTTGCAACACATTGCCATGTTGTTGTTAGGAGCCATTGAGTCAGTGTGACTTACAGTGACACTAGGTACAACAGAGGAAATACTATCCGACACTGTGCCATGCCCAGCCCTGTTGTCAGTGCTTCTCTGCTATTCATAGGGTTTTCCATGGCTAATTGTTTTGGAAGTGGGCTGCCAGTTCCTTCTCTACAGCATCTGGTATTCCCAAGCCATCTCCCATCCATGTACTAACCATGACCGACCCTGCTGATCTTCCAAAATTTGACAAGATCAGAAGCCAGGGCGGTACAGCTGCAAGCCACATTGCCATTGGATAGTGCAGGTAGGAGTGAGGCAGGACTTAGGGTGGAGGCACACTGCTTCAGGGCTAATCCTGATCCTCTGGCTCTACTGGTTTTGTAGCCTTTGGCAACCTACTTATCCTGTCTTTAACTCTTTTGCCTTATCATCTTGTAAATTCAAGATAACAATAGTACCTAACTGATACTATGGTTAGGAGATAGTTTATATAGGATAATTGTTTAGAATTCTGTGTCAGGCATAAAGCACAGATCTTCCTATATTGTTAAGTAAATAAATCTATTGGTCACTTGCATTTTCACCCCAGTAGATAAACTTATCAAAGAAGTAATGTGTTTTTTAAAATAGCAGTTTTGCAAATAACATGAATTTTACGGGGAGCAATAATAGCAATTGTAGACTGACATAGTGAATGGTTTTGATGGTATATTAGTTCAATTCCCTTCTCCCCACCTTCATCTTCCTCCCAGAACAACTGGAGGGAAAGGAGTAAAACTCAGATGAATGAATTACATCACTGTCTAGCAGCTCTTTGGGAGAAGGATGCTGAAATGAATGACAAATGTATATATTTTTTCTTCACATCATTGCATTTCCCTTTTACTTTGTGTGGGTACTTTAGAAGAAATCTAAAATATAAAGATCCAAGCTTCTCACTTAGGGAGTCGATTCTTTACAAAATAGATCCACTAAAGAACGTTGTTGGCAGTTACTCATACCTCTGTGTATTCATTAATTAACTAGAGAAAAGTGAGTCAAAAATTAAGATAATATATATAATATATTATGCTTGTGGCAGAGAAACTCTTAAGGTGGCCCCTGATTCTTGCTTCCTGGTTTTCACACCCTTGTGTGATACTTGTCTCTCGAATGTGTGCAGGAGCCATGACATACTTCTGACTCATTCAACAACACGGGGTAGGGATGATAGGATGTAAGTAAGCAGTCCTGTTGGGGAACTCCCATAACAAGAAACTGCTGGCAGCTTCAAGTAGCATGGCTTCCACCAACAGCCAGCTAGACACTGCAAAGAACTAAATTCTGCCACCACGGCATTGAGTTTAGAAGCAGATCCTTCCCAGATCCAGCCTCTAATGAAATCACAAGCTCTGCCAACACCTTGATTGCACCCTTGTGAGGTCTTACACAGAGGACCAGGTAGAATAGAGCCACACGCCTGACTCCAAAACTATGCAAGAGAAGCATGTGTTATATTAAGCAGCTAATTTGTAGTAATATTGTTATTTCCCTATAAACTAAAAGAATAGTTCTCTGACTTCTCCAAATTTAATTTCTAAACATATCTGGTGGAGAGAGCAAGGTGTACACACTGAAATTATTGAGATTCATTGTTTTTCTTCTTCCTTTTAAAGTATCATCTGCTACTTAGCAAGTTATCTTAGCAAGCCTTCAAGAGGGATTTGGGTTATAACATTTGATAAAATCAGTTACCATATTCATATTTCATAGGTTTTTTGGGGGGTTGTTGTGGTTTTGTTTTGTTTTTGCCATACTGGATATTGAACCCAATGCCTCATGAATGCTAAACAAGCACTCTACCACTGAGCTACATCTCCAGCCCTATTTTCCTATTTCATAGCATTTTAAATATTTTACTTGTAAAAGACTTTTGGTTGGTAGATGCCAATTCAGTTTCCCTTGTGTTGATCTGGCATGACTCTGACTCTGTGGCTAGGAATATACCAAGCATGAATATCTGGGTTGTTGTTAGGTGCCGTTGAGTCGGTATCCAACTCACAGCAACCCTACATACAACAGGGGAAACACTGTTCTCAGTGCTTCTCTGCTGTTCATAGGGTTTTCAATGGTGGATTGATTTTTGGGAGTGGATTGCTGGGTCCATCTCCCAAGCCTACAACACCTGGTGTTCCTAGGTGGCCTCCCATCCAAGTACTAACCAGGTCAGACCCTGCTTAGCTTCAGAGATCTGATGGGATCAGATGTCACAGGGCTATGGCTGCAGGCTGAATATGTGGGTACTGAAGACAAATATGAGCCACAGAGAAAATGTTTTCAAGATACTAATAGCACCTTCCAGGTAATAATTGGAGCTACTGAAATGGATTGTATCACTTGGTCAGCTACAGAAGGCAAAAATGACTGAAGACAGTTCTCAGGGAAGATGCAACTCTTAATAAGGATGAGGCAGAAGAATCAGCAAAAGGAAAGCAGGGAAAGAGAGGTAACCAAGATTTAGGAGAGTGACACCAGACAAGCCAGCAGTTCAGAGAGGAAGAGAAGATGGAATCAGAAAAGCAAAATGAGGCCTGAGTTGACTGGATTTAGGAATTGGGCATGGGGTGATTGTTGGCTATAGAAAGTTGGAGTGGAAGCTGGACTTCAAAGAGTAAATATTCACTTACATGACAGTTAAAGAACCGTGAGCCCAGAGTTTTCCTGACATGGTGGAAGAGGTGTTTATATTTATTGGCCCTGCAGAGATACTAGAAAAGGGGTTATCAGTGTGGGAAAGGAAAGGGGTCACCATCAAAGTGAGGTCTCAGAGGCAGTGAGCAGGCATGTCCTGAGTGGTCAGTGTCAAGCTTTGGGGGAGAACACTTACCTCTCTCTCAAACTACAAGGAGCACACATGGGGTGAGTGGATGCATTCATAGGTGTAAGTTGAGAAGTCAGAGAGTTTACATGACCTCGGTTTTCCCATCTGCTCATAGTATGTGTGGCAGGATGAAAGAGGGCTTCAAGGAAATCACCAAGTAGCTAAAACTGTTGATGGAAATTAGAGGCTAAGCTCACTGAACATAAATGAGAATCTCGCCTAGTAGAGCCAACTGGTAAGAAACATTTAGAATCTCACAAATCTGAAAGTGATCCATTATGAAATCTCTGAGTAAAAGATGAAAGGGTTTCAATTTGTCTCCATCGGAGTGAGAAACCTGAACTTAAAACATACCTTGCAGTGCAGCTTCCAAGGCTTTTGCCAAGGCTGTCCCACCTCCACTCAGACTGACTTAATGCCTCTTGGCTGACAAACAAGCCAAGAGGCAAAAGTTTGTTTTATTTTGTTTTAATTTAGCATTGTTGTTGTTGTTAGGTGCCATCAATTCAGGTCTAACTCATAGTTTTTAATGGCTAATTGTTTCGGGATTGTTTCTGGGAGTGGATTTCCACGTCCTTCTCCCATTTTTGTGGTGCTAGGGATTGAACTGGGGTCCTCAGAGAGTGCAGAGCAGGTACTCTACCAACTAAGCTAAACCTCAGGCCTTTAATTTAGCATAGGAAGGAAAAAAATCAGATGCTCAGGTTAGAAGGAACTCCATTGTTGACAGATGATTCTTGCAACAGGATAGTGCACCTACCTTCTCATCGGAAGTATTTTCAGTGCCCTCCTCACACTTTCTTCTCCCAATTTAAAGGAAATGGAGTCTGCCTCTTCCCTGGTCTTTCTCTGTTATTGGCTCTTCTAGAAACTGCAACGGTACCTAACAACAACAACAACAGAAACTGCATACATTACAACTCTTTAGAGGTAACTTGGTTTTTCTCATTTAGAGAAATGGTATATAAGGAACACATTCTCCATATCTGAATCATCATGTATAGATAGTACTCTGGCAATGCCTACTGTTACAGACAACACCCAGATCTGAAATTATACCAGGTTCTTCTCTGATTAACATACTGATTAAATACTTGTTTTCTCTAGGGTGCTATTCTGCTCCCCCCTTCAGAGAGCTAACATTCTTGTGTGCATGTTGTGAGAAGGGAGAGTGAAATTGAAAACAAATAGAAAAATTATCTGCCAGATAGTGATGAGTGGTATATCTAAGCAAATAAAGGGAGAGGATGGTGGACAAAAACTGGGAAGACATTGGCTTCAATGAACTCTACTCTACAGAATTCAGGAGATTTTCAAGTTGTAGCCAGACAGCTAAACACTCTGTGAGTGCCTTGGCATGAACATAAATGGCATAATACCTGCTGTGTCCATACTTTTGGAAAGCTGAATCTAAATCAGGAGAAATAAGGCTTTCTGTGAGCCTAGGAGCAGAAATCAGCTCTGAAATCAACTGAGGATACTATGGCTGGTTCATCATTTCTTCTGCTGGGAGGAAGCAGGGAAAGAAGGAAGGAATGAAGAGAAGGAGGGAGGGAGGGAGGGAGGGAAAGAAAAGAGCAATAACTATCCCAGAAAGCCTGAAAAGAAGGGGACAAGAAGCCTTGAAGATGAGGAAAATTATTTCTTTAACATTCTGTCTCTTGTCAGTAAGTAATCTTAGTATATCAGCATCCAGGACTCCCTGCTGTTACTACTCAAACTTTGTGTTATGCTTTTAATTGGTTGATTACATAATGCTAATAATACATATAATGCCACCTCTTCTTTTCCCATCCTCACATAAGAAGGCCTCTAACCTCCACCTTTTCTTTTGTTTAGGTTTTGGGTTTCAAACTTTGGGTTCTTTCGCTACATTCAGACTCTGAAAAGGAAGGTTTTCCAAGTTACATTTGAAACATCTTTGAGTGACAAGCTCCTTTTAGCCACACAGAATTTCAAGAGTAGAATAAAAAAATGTGGATTTACTTCAAACTCCAGCAGCATTTTTCACCTCAGAAATGGAATCTGACTCTGACTAGCCCCAGGGAATGTAAACAGAACCTTACCTGTAATTAACCTAGGGCTTCTCTTGTTCTCAATGCAAATGGAGTTATAATTGTATTTCCTTTAGCAGAATAGAAAGCCTGTGTTTCAGAGAGGAGCTGGCAGTTGAATAGAGGACAAGCTCTCTGTCTAACTGTGACAGCTCTCTCCTATCTCCTTCTAGAAAACCTGAATGATAATAAAACTGGAGTTGCATTTGATGTAAGACATATGGTAATTACTATAATAATATTATCACCCAGCTCCTGCAATGGCTTTGTCAGTGACGTGCAATTTCACATATTGTCTATGAGATAAAAATCTCCCCCACATGCTTTTTTTTTTCTTTCCTTTTTTTCCTTTTTGATTGTTGATAGCAATGCCTTCCTAAAATGGTATAGGGGTTTTGTGACAGCTGTGAAGTTCTGGCTTCATATCCAGGTAATTGGGTTGAGAATAAGGTCTGCATGCTAAAACCTAAGGATGTGAGAAGTAGTGAAAGCCCAGGGAATACTGTGAATATTTTGGTTGTTATTAACAGGCTAAACGGGAAGGCTTTGCTAGTCAGTTCTTCTGAAGCAATCTTTAAGGAAAAGGAAAGAAAGAAAAGGAAGAAAGAAGGGCAGCCCCCTTTAGATAGCTTCTATTGGGTCTTCAGTTATGATTTTGACATTTTGAGCTAATCAATTATATTATTATTTGTAGATTATGCTAAAAACTATATATAGTATTCAAAAATTAGACTGTAACTACTTTCATTACAGTGGGCTATTGGTTGTTTCATAAGTCAAATTTTACTTTGGTTAATTGCTGATTTAATGGAAGTTATTTCAGCAAAATAAATATGTGGGCATGTAATAAACATTTTTATTTATTTGTCACAGAAGGAATTGGTTCTATAGTATGTTAGCCTGGGCTTAGCTAAATGTATTCAATTTCATGGCTGTTTCTAGGGAACCAAACTCTGAATACTCTAACAGCATGTTAAAATGGACTGCTCTAAATCCTTTTTTGGAAATATATGGAAAATAAATAATAAATAATGGCAGTGTGTCAAAGTGATTTTTATTGGTGAGATTAATAAAAGGAAACTAATACAGTGTCTGCATAGGGAGAAAAATCAGATTATGGGTTTTTCCTTTTTAATGCCATCCCTTGTGCAGAATTTATTTTTTAAAAATCCCACCAATGGCCCATAAAACAGTGAGTTCTATTCAGAAGTTATTATTTAGGCACAAATCATCAGTAGTGGCTATATGCAGTGAATGAGGTAGAGCATATTCTTGTTGAATTGAATAAATATGTATATGTAAAGTGTAGGCTGGCAAACTACTTCTGCTATAAAGTGCTAAATAACTAGAAGTGATGTAATTAATTTGGGAATGAAATTGATGTTGTATTATGATTTAAATTCCTTGGTTAATTATTTTCTTTTTTTTCTTGTGAAGGAGAAATTGCCCAGATAGCAAACAATTGAATTGCAAAGCTAGCACAAAAACTAAAGACCTTTGGCCCCAGTATCTATAGAAAAACATTTGGGATTTGTATAAAAAACCTATAGCAAGGTGGTAAATCAAATCATTTTGAAGCAATTTAATTCAAGAATTATACTTATCACTAAATGCCTGCAAAGTCCAAACCCTTTCTACCCCTGTAGGATGCAGATATAAACAAAGTTAAGCCCTGCTCCCATGTGCTTTCACTGATTAGCCATGACTTCCTTGCCAGACCCTGTGTATAATATCTCAGGTATATTGCTCGAAGTATCATACCAATTTCTTTCCATATAAAGTTGAGATTCTGAGCTGTCATTTGTTGGTAAGAAAAAAGAACCAGGAATTAATTCCTGTCTTACTTTCCAAGTACTCTGAACTTTGTTCTAGTATGTCTGAATGGTTATCTTCTGCAGAAATAAAAACAATCTTAATTTTTCAAAAGAATTTGTTAATATAACAGGCAATAAGGATACTGCTAGATGGGTTGCACATTTTGTACATAGTTATTTAGTCATTGTATTTTTTGTTTCATAAAGTGTTCTCTCATTATTTTCGAGGAATCTTAGTATTTTCACATTCTTTTGAAACTCATTGCATGATTGGGATAGTATGCCTTTCCTATGTTCTGCAGAGTCCCTGCTTATCACATTGTTTTGTTGGTGCACAGCTTGGTAAAGCAAATGTCTGATTCACTGCCTTCAATTTAAAGCAACATATCTATCTTCAAATTGTAGTAAGAACCAAATCTGGTTTATTTGGTTGTCTATAGTCTTAAATATATAAAGTGCATACCACAAATAATGGTTAGTTTCTTCTCATGATGGAGCCTCTCCTCTTGGACAGTTCATGGGCAGGTTCTACTGAAGGTTATTCTTTCTCTGAGATTTTATGTATATGTACTGTTGGAATCTGAGGAAGAAGCGATCTTTTCTATGGCATAGTTCCCTTTGTGGGCTCACTTCTAAAGCATATTATTATAAGATAATTCAGTAGAGTTTGTTAGGTTCCCCAAGTAGAATAAATTTTATAATCACTTATCTTTTGATACTGCATTAATTGTTCAACTATTACTAATAAATCTTAGCTATCAAAGATTTTTCAAAGGCTTAAAACACAGGTCATATGACAAAGTAGTAGAAAGAGAATTGGACTTTATACCTACAAATGAGGATATGGACTAGATAATTTTAAGCCATTTTAGAAGTTTGCAATTTTAGGACCATTGGGAAAGTCTTCCCTTTTTAAAATGTTTTTATTTCTTCTCTTTTTAATGAATCTTTTTAAAAATTCTCCTCCTTCCTAGAAAACTTAGAATATCCCCAGGTGTTTAAAAGCCTAAGGCTATGCCCATATTCCATCATCAGTTTTCTGGGCATCTCTGAAAAGCCAGATATCCCCCAAATTCAGCCCAGTGTTTTTTCTCCAAGAAAGAAGATTATATATGTCAAGTGTTAGATATTCTTAGTTGTACAGATTTGAAGCTCATATGAAAAATTGAAACAATATCCACATTTGACATCAATAGACAAATATTTTTAAAGCCATGAAGCAGATAACATGAGAAATAAAATTGTAAGAATTAACAATGGAACCCTGAAACATGCCAATATAAGGGTTCTATATAGAAGAAGACTGGTAAAGGAAACTGAGAACCATGTCCTATACTCAGAGATGCCATTTAGTTGTTCTAAAAGATACAGACTTCAATAAAACATCATGGAGAATGTCAAGAAATGAACACAGAAAATAAATCAAGAAAATAAATAATTTTACTCTAAAATGATACAATAATCAAGGTATAAATAATCTGTGCTACAAGTCCTTATTGATATAATTACTGTCTGAAATCCTATGTAACTTGGGATTTAGAAGAAAGAGGCCACATACTTAGTTTTAAAGGGAAGGAGGATCAGGAAAGTCTTCAGGAAGGATCAAATAATTCATCTGAGTCTGGAAAGATGATGAGAAAAGCCAAAGGAGAAGCCATACCAGGTGGAGAAAAATAACAAAACCAGGGCAGGAGAAAGGACTAAATAGGATGGGCCCATGAATAGGGCTGGGCAGGTTCTCACCAGTCCTCATGTCAGTGAGGGGGTGGCTAAAGGTGGACACGTAGGGGGATTCCTATTATGAAAATTCTTAATTGCCTAGGTGAGGAGCCTATTCATAACCAGTTAAGTAACTGTAAATAACCAAGTGAATTTGAAGTTGAAAAATTTGTTCTACATAACCATTTAAAATGGAGTTTTAACAATCATAGAAGCAGAGAAAACAATTTCTAACTTATTTCTTAAACACCATGGGCTAACTCTTGACCATCTTCAGGCTCACAAAGCTCCTTTTGAGTAGAAGCAGAGGATATGACTGGAAGTAAAGGCAAAAGGATAACAAAGAAGCATCCCTGGTGTTTAAAAGGCTAAGGCCATGCCCATACTCCATCATCAGTTTTCTGGGTACCTCTGAGAAGCTAGAGGTCCACTAAGCGCAATCCAGTGTTTTTTCTCCAAGAAAGAAAAATAAATATCTTTTGACTCAATGCCAGCTAGCTCCCTCTTTCTCTTTCTTGATGGAAGGATTTTAAGACAGAATCTGAAATCAAAGGGTGTGCAGGAGATTGTCAGGGAGTTCCCTGGTTTCCTAAGGTCATGTTGCATCCTTCATTCAGTGGATACTGCCAATCTAAACTCCACATGCTCAGAAAATCTGCTTCATTTGCTATTAACAACCATCAGATGAACCAATTTAGATGATTCTCAGAACAGTCTGACTTTTTTCTCTTTACCTACCTGACCAATAACATTTATCCTCATGACTCATCACTCTCAGTAAGGACCCTGAAGAACTAAGAATGATTCTGACCAGAATGGAGGGTTGAGAAGACCCAATTTGTTCTCTCTTCAATTCCTCTTCACTCTCTGTCTCTCCATCTGTGTGAAACCTCATTGTGGAAGACCTATTGGAGCAAAGAACCAATAGAGTCAGAAAAACGGTCCAGGATTCGTGGATTTCTTCAGGCAAAAAATGAGGTCTTCAATGAAGGCAGTGACTGCAGAAGTAGGTACAGAGGGGCTGGATATAAAAGTTATTTCAGAGAGAGAATGGAGAGGATTTTGCAGCCCAGCGAAAGTAGAAGGTAAGAAAGAGGAGGGATTCAAAACTGACCTACATGATGATCCAAGTCAGGAGATGGGGAGAGAAGCAAAGAGTGCACGCACCTGTGCACACATGCACGCGCACAGGCGTGAATGGATTTGTGGGGGGAGGGCATGTATACACATGAGTTTGCATGTAGGGCAGAAGGGAGAGCCATAAGAGACTCATTTTGGACAAATTCCTTGGAGATGCTACGTTGAGATGTTTTGTAGATAATTAGGCTCCCAAGAGCCTAGTCTGGGCTGAAGGATTTAGGTCTTGGTTCAGCAACATAGCAGATATCATAGAAATTAAGAAGAAAAATAAGATCACTTAGGGACAGGATACAGAACAGAGGTCCTAACCTGGCCTTGCAAGTGATTTTTGGTATTTTATTATCATTTCTTTTTGTTTTGGATGTGTGACTCTGGAAGCATTTTTGAAAGACAAAAGTTTTGCAAAATTATGCACTAAAAATAATAGGACTTACGGGGGAAATAGGGATGTGGCAGCTCATACAAACACATAGGTTCACAACTAACACTAACAAAAATAACAATAATCGTGTTAAATTATCAGTGCAGTTAAAATATATCAAATACCCCCAAAAATTTTTTTCAAGAAAAGGAAAATGATTGGTATCTTGATAAAAGGTGTTGTAGGGAGGAGTTAAAGCCTCACACTCAAAAGGCATTTCCAAGTTGGAATTCACACAAACCTAAAGGAAGAACAGAATGAATGTGTTCATCTAGCTAGTGCACTTGTGCTTGGCTGCTGCTGATTATTGTTACAAAACAAGAAGATGGCAATGTGGACTTGCCCCATCATTGTCAGAGGAACACGGGGAAGAAATAGGCTTTTCTCCTCTGACCTACCTGGCCAATAATATTTAAGCTTATAATTCATTGCTCTCAGTGAGGTCGCTGAAGAGATCAGAGTTTTCTGTGTTCCACTATGCAAGCTCTTAAAAATAAGGTATTCAAGATCCATTTGCCACAGGACCCACCATTCCCTTTTGCTTTATACCCCTTCATCTCCTATCCATTTCACACATTTATACTTCCTGCCTTATCTATGTTGAATTTTAGTTTGCAGGGAATTGTGTAGAGAAGAAAAGAACTGAGGGGAAAAGCTCACATTTAAGGCAGGCCAGGAACTAAGAACTGGTCATTAGAGAGGTAAAAAGAGTATTAGGTGAAAATGTTACAGCTGAAATAAAAAGGTTTTGATTTCCTTACTGAATTTCAGAAGAATAGATTTGTGAGTATAAAATCCTGCAGAGGAGTCCAGTGAGGTTATTGCACTAATTCAAGAACAGTTTTGCATTCATGGGAGCAGACCTGGGCTGCCATTCCAGGGAAAGGAGCTGTAGAGTGAAGGAGGGAATGTTCTCCATTGTTTCAAGAAGTTTGATGAGGAAAGAAAGGAAAGGTGGAAACTGGCTGCATCTATGAGGAGACATGTTGAGAGAAATCTCTTTGTGAGATGAGGAACACTTGAACATATTATTTTTAAACTGAAGAGAAGTAGCTACTGGGGAGGGAAAAGGAAATGATTGAAGATGAGAGAGCAAGACCAAAGAAAAGAATAAATGGAAGAACTCTCTAGAGAGCCTATTCCCATTACAATTCACTAAACAAATGTGGATTCATCTTTGTTTCATTTCTCCCTCCTTCTGATTGCCAATGTGATTTCTAGCAGTATATTTTTAGAATCTCCTCTTCTTCCCTTCAAACATACCCCAATAAATGTCCTGTGCAGCTCCTTTGTAACAATACCCACACTGAAGTAGTTTTTACCAGAAGGCATGTGCAAATCATGCTTTCTGCCAAGAGGGCATAAAGAGCTAAACCTGGATACAGCTAGGAGTTGTTGTAGGCCATTGCGCCTGTGACACAGCCCTGAAGGTGGTAAGCAGACACTCAGCGTGAGTGGACCCCCTTCATTACTGATACACTGCCTGCCTAATTATGCTTAACACTTCAAACACTATTAAATTTTAATTGTTTACATTTAATTATCTGCATTACTTAAGCATCCAAATTCCACAGCTAATGTTCTTGATGAAATATTTACTAAACAATCAACCCACTTGGATTCCACAGAGCTAAATATTTTTGATTTGCAGCAAGCTCTTCCTCCAGGAGGGCTTCTTGGTGCACTGGTGTTCTGGGGGTGGCTGAAATCTGGGTGTAATCTTTCTATCTCTAGGACACTCTGTCAACTCTAATGCGAGCAGAGAACTCTGCTCAGCATTAGCATTAGCAAGTTGAGTGCCACTGAGACAAACATAACATTTCTCTTCCCATTTTTCTTCTGTTTCTTCTACATTAAGTGGAAGTAGTTCTGGTGATTAGAAAGTGAAACAATGTTATTTATGGTCAAAATGCCCCTTGTCACCAATCACAAGATCAATGAGAGGGCTGACCATGTGATCTGTATGGAATATAGTGGTTACAAATGAGGGATATGAATTAGACTTTCCATCATTCCACAAGTATTTGCTGATCACCTACAGTGCCCTGAGTGATAGACACAAACAAGATAACCATTGTTGCTACCTTCATGGATCTTACAATCCAGTTAGTGTAAGATTCCCTAGAATTGAGTCACAACAGAAACCTACTAGGGGAAGGACTTCAAGGAAGTTACTTAACCACTCCAGTACTCAATTTCCTTATGTGTAAAATGAGAATAATCATGGTACCTTCCTCACAGAGTAGTTATGGTTATTGACATGCAGATACATGGAAAACTCTGCATCAAAAGATTGGCACTTACATCTGGCTTCTTTGGGCTGTTGTAGATTAGTTATGTGTGTGTGATTTTACTAAACACTTCTATATGAAGACTAACAAAATTAACATGTTAATTATGGGTTTTAAATAAAAATTATCTTTCCTGGCACAACTCTAGTTAAGTAATAGTTGGAGGTAAGAGCAAAAGATATGGCTGTGGTGACGAGATGTGAGAATACAGCCTTCTGAGATCAGGTAAAGAGGCACATTGTTGTTGTTGTTGTTGTTGTTGTTGTTGTTGTTGTTGTTATGTGCCATGAAGTCGGGTCTGACTCATAATAACCCTATGTACAACAGAACAAAACACCCTAAGACTCTATGTCATTCCCAGCACTATTGTCAGTGCTTCTCTGCTTTTCATAGGTTTTTCAATGGCTGATTGTTTCAGAATTGTTTCAGGAGTAGGCTGCCAGGTCCTTCTCCCATTTTTGCAGTGCTTATGATTGAACCTGGCCTCAGAGAGCAGAAAGCAGCACTCTACCAACTGAGTTAAACCCCAGCCCAGTATCATTATTATACCTGAAGTGAAATAAGTATTCAATAAATATACTAGTTGTTGTTAGTATTGCTATTACCATTATTAAGCCCCAAGGGCTTCATATTAACCTGACACTCAGGATGAGCTTTCTCCTGGTAACTAAAACTGGCAAAAGGGCACTGGTGTCATGCTTGTACACATAAAAAAAATAAATAGTAGCTGATATACATGCACAGCCACACAGCCACAGCCACACACATGTCAGCGTACATTTTTATGGAAGGCTGTTTTAAACATGTTGTAAATAGAAGGGGCCTTAGAAATGGTGTGGCATGGATCCCTCCAGATGATGAAACTTGAGACTTGAAGAAATGGAGTAACTTCCCCAGTTGCCAGTGAGTAGCAAACTGGAAACTAAAATCCAATGTCATGCCCCAGTTATGAAAGGTCTGCTGACCCTCCACACTGTCTCTCTTTAGCTACCTGATCTCCTGTTATGAAGATGGTGATAAGAACGTCCACATCACTGCGGCAGACAGCAAATGCCTTTCTCATTCATGTCAAGCTGAGTTGGAGCTCTGGGGTGCATCAATTTTGCTTTCTCTGACTCCCCCTTTCCTGCCTCCTTTCTTTTTGGATTCCTAATGAAAATAAAAGCCAAACACAAAATCTTAGGACTGACAATCACAACTAGGTGCACTGGATTGCTGTGGCTTAGGCACGCCTGTGTGGATTCACTGGAAATGTTCTTTCAAATCCTTGTAAAATTTGCATTTTAATTGAGAGTATTAAATAAAAATTGCCATCACTGGACATAGCTCTAGTCCAGCAGCAGCTGGAGACAAGCTATAGAAGATATGGCCAAGCTAAGCAAATGTCAGGATGACAACTCTGTGAGCTTGGGTATCTACTGGGAATTTTGAAATTTCTTGTCCACACAGGCCTTTTAAATATTGACCTCATGCCTTTTTTAAAATCCCATATTGTGTTCCACTGTTTACACTGAACATGCAAGAAGCAGCGTTCAGCAGTTAGTAGGTGGCACCTTCTAAAATGTACCTGGATTTACCTGTTCATCGTGTTCTTTCCCATGCCAAGTAGTTCACATTGTAGTCAACATAATAGGCACTTCATCCTTGACTATCTTTGTGGGATGTAATATGCAGAGTTCTGGTTGTATCCTACAACTTGGATTCAGAGAACCATTTGCTTATTATAGTAGATTGGATGGTGACTGCCCAAAAGATATTTCAACTTCTAGTCCCCAGAACCTGTAAATACGACCTTATTTGGGAAGAGTATCACTGCAGGTATAATAAAGTTAAGGACCTTGAAATGAGATCATCCTGGATCATCCAGGAAGATTCTAAATCCAATGGCAGATGTCTTTATAAGAGATGGAAGAGAAGAGAGAAGGAGGCCCAGATTGGAGTGATGCCAGGAAGACCTGGAGTCACCAGAAGCTGGGAGAGGCAAGGAAGGATTCTCCCCAAGAGCCTCAGGGAGGAGCGAGTTCTTCTCAGCAACTCCATTTCTCACTCTGGCCTCCAGGACTATGAGAGGATTTTTTTTTCTTGTTTTAAGCCACCAAGTTAGTGCTAATTTGCTATGGCAGCCCTAGGAAATGATTCCACTTGCTAAGCACAAGGTGGCTTTCCTCTGAGTATTAGGGTAGTATCTCTCAGAGTCAGCTCTAAAGAACATTTGTTATAGATTAGAAAGATACTCAGGCCTAATAAAGTAGAGGGGTTGGGGTTTAGCTCAGTTGGTAGAATGCTGCAGTCTGTGAGGACATGGGTTCAATCCCCAGCACCACAGAAACAGGAAAAGGACGTGGCAATCCACTCCTGAGGCAATCCCAAAACAATCACCCATTGAAAACCATATGAGGATTGCTATGAGTCAGACCCAACTCCATGGCACCTAACAACAATAATGAGGTAGGAGGAACAGGTGAGCAGGTAGGAGGTATGGAAAGCCCTAACACTGAGATTCTGGAAGAAATATTCCATATTCTTCTGCGCAGATGCTTTGCTTCTAAAGGACGTACTTGCTTCCATTTTTCCTTTTCACCTGTATGTGGTGGGAGAACACTCAGAATTTGCCTTTTTCTTCCAACTCATAATTATAAGAAGAACTTGGACTTAAGAGCCAGCTCCTTTAGCAAGCAATGTTCCTTAAGCCGTTTTCAGTTATCATTATGACTTATTTAAATTAGCATGCAGATTCTTTTTCCTATTTATTCTCACACGTCTGACACACAAAGGACCAGTGTTCTTTTGGGGTTGGGAAGTTCACTTGTATTAAATAGTCAAGATGCAACCAACAAATTTCTGTCTAAAATAATTGGAGTAGTTGATGCCCCTTATACTGTTGACTGAGAGCATCTGAAGGAAGGTGTAGAGACATCTGCCCGAGTGGGTGTGCCTTCACTAGGCCTGTGCGATGCTTACTCAGCCCTGTGTGTGCCAGGCACTGTCAGGCACTAGGTGCAAAATGATGCACTGAGCAGACGCAATGCTGCCTGGAACTCTCAGCGCAGGGTCTCAGCAGCCTTGGATTTGTTGGCTAAGATCCCTTTGGGATCTAATTTACTTGGTTTCCTCTGGAACTTTCTTCTGGCCCAAATCAGTACAACTGAGGCACCAAAAGAGAGCTCTGAAATAGAGGAGGTCACCATGGGGCTTCTGGGGATAGGAGACAATATGACAGAAATCTACTGTCCTCTTACCAACACCTCCACAGACACCTAAGGCAGCTTACCCCAACCCCAGGTCTAGGTAGAACAGGACTTGAGAGCCACAGCAGCTGATTTGCACTGGATTTTTAACAAATATTTAGCAATCTGATCAACTATCCTTCTAAATGTATACTTTGAGCTGTCATAAGTTCCATAAAGAAAACTCCTTTTTCTCTCTAAAGTGATAACAACATTAAAAGTAGAAATGGTCACTCACAGAGCATTTGATTAGCTAATACCAGTTGTTTTTCACAAGCAATCTCTAGCTATAACTAATATTTCCTGAGTTGTACTGCTCTAAACATATTGTTAGGGGTATTAATTTATTTATTCCTTGCATCAGCCTGAGATGCTACTATTTGCATTTTATAAATGAAGAAACAGAGCTAAAGAGAAGTTAAGTAACGCCCAGTTTTCAAGGCAATCAAGCTATAGGATTCAAACCTAGACAGTTTGGCTCTGGAGTCCACTCTCCCAACCATTATACTAGACTGCTGTCACAGAACCATACTAACATGCATTCTGAACCTATCTTTGGGTGAACATTGTTTAGCTAATCAATAGCCAAACTGCAAACAACCTAGGTTTTTTAACTGTAGGAATTGATCTCTCTGTTTAGGATTATGCCATAAAAAATGTAGAAAAGAAGGAAACTGAATATTAATGTACCAAGGCATTGCATTGAAACCTTACATCTGACTGAATTAAAAGTGCCCCTACCCAGCCTTAATAGCACATGGCTGTTATCCAGTACTCAGGAGGCTGAGGCAGGAGGATCATGAGTTCCAGGTCTGCATGGGCTACATAGAGAGATCCTGTCTTAAAAGCTCCCTGATCAGAGGACATCATTATCCAAACCAGCTTCCATCCCCTGAAGGATGAGACCCAGCTGTACTGACTTCTACCATAGAGCATGCAATCTTGACACATTTCCAAAGACAACCTAGGTTTCCCCAAATCAACAGTCCTCTATCACAGCAATCAGAGATGTAAGAAGCATGGGTGTTTAACCAGAATCTTTTTTTTTTCTCCTGATATCTCAATATGTAATTTGGATTTTTAGTTCATAATTGTGATAAGCCAATACATCTAATTCATGGACACTACTTATAAAATGGGAGAAGGGCCTGGCAATCCACTCCCAAGGCAATCCCAAAATAGTCAGCCATTGAAAACCCTATGAGGGTCGCTATGAGTCGGATACCGACTCGATGGCACCTAACAACAACAACAACTTATAAAATATGAAAGCACGTTAGTAAACAGGGTTCAATTCTCCAGTGGTGCAGGATGTCTTTAGAGTACAACAATACCTGAATATCACACTCTTTAAGAAAAGTTAGAGTGTGGGTTTGCACACATAAGGTGCTGGAGAGCCACAGGCCCAGCAGGTTATTTATTTAGTGGTCACGTGCTGAGCAGCGCAAGGGTCCAAATGTAGGCAGATCAAAAGAGAGGAGGACTGTGTGTCCCTGGTGTTGCTTTTCTCACCCCAAGGCTGCCCAAGGCAATGGTTTTCATCCTGGTAGGACGTAGAAGTGCTTCCCCTGATATACAGTGCCAGAAACCTAGAGGAAAACGTGTCCTGGTTCTGTCTGAGAACACTGGCAACAATTCCTTCAGAATTGCTTTCATTTTTTAAAAGACAGAAATAGATGGCTGTTAGATCGCTTCCACAGCTAATCATTTATAAGACAAAATGATCTAGAGCCAAGAAGTGTGATATGCATTATGATACAACATGAAAAAGAGAAAGCTTTGGTTGGTAAAGGACTTTTGTTTAATCACAGACCCAAGGGGAATGAGTGCAGAGAAGTATTTGGGGTCCTGAGAATAAATGAGACTGCCTGCTTTCTTATCTCTCTTTCCTATACCAGTAATTATTTATTCTGTACCTCCTCCCCACTGCAAGAATGAAAAGCACATGAGGATAGACATTTTTTTCATTGTGGCATCCCCAGCATCTTGAACAGGGGTCTCTACTCAATATATATTCATTGATCAGTGAATGAATGGATGGATGCAATACAATTTTGAGAATTATCTTTCCAAAAGAATTCACTTGTTAAAATGCGCTATACTATATATAAAGCACCATATATATATATATATAACACTATATATAAAGCAGCTTCCTTGATTAAGGGACAGGCTCTAAGATTAACATGGGACAGACTGCAATTTCAGCATCTACTCTAATGACACTGCTCTTCCCTCTCTTTGCTTCCCTCCACCAGTTTTTCTTCCTGGGCACCATTAATTGTTTTGGATCCATAGTTACAGTTTTCTAAGCTCAGAATTCACCCGAGGAAAAATGTGTTTGGCTTATGTTTGAAGCTTAGCAAATGGAGTACAACCAACTTAGGTGAAACTCTGACAATTTTTTGAGAGGAAAGATATGTGAAACCACATGACAGACACTCCCACCACTGTCTTGGGGACACTGGGGAGCTGAGCCCTGGCCTGAAGCTGTTCTCTGGGGAAGTTGAGACTGAGTCTGGATTCTGCCCTGGCCCAGCAGAACTGCCAGGACAATGCCAAAGTCACAAGGTCAAATGGCTTTCGGTTGATTGGGATGTAGGAAGGGTCTGTGAAAGCTCCCTTCTGACATGAGCCTAGTCTGAAATTCTAAGATTCAAGGATTCATCTAAACCTGATAAAAAGTGCCCAGAGGGTACCAAGTAGAGGTTAAGTTGTTCTTTAAGTACGAGATTGTGTTTGTCAACCAACTGCATTTAAGATGCTTAGAATGATGTTTGTGGGAGCAAAGAGAGAAAAGAGGAAGTTCAAAAGGCTGTTTCAAACTAGTGTTTTGATTGGACTAGAAGCATAATGTCAGCAAAGGGAACATAGTGGAAATGTAGTAGCAAACATGCTTGAGGCCTGCCCTCTGGACATGACCCACAGTCATAAATCATCCCCCGCTATTCACTATTTTTCAAGTGTGATGTTTCTATAATTTGTAGACTTTAATTTTTTCACTGTAAAAAATAGCCACTGCACAGCCCTGTATGTTTAAGTTTGTATTATTTGCCATCTTTTTAATTTATGGAGGATATTTAATTTCCTCTTTTCAGAAAAAGATGATGATTAACATCTTCCTGTGCTTTACCTGCTCATGAAGGAGAAAAAGGGAAATGATATGCTTTTTTTTTTTTTTTTCACCTGGTACTAGGGATTGAACCCAGGGCCTCATATCTGCACGCTTTACAAGTGCTGGACCACTGAGCTGTGCCCCCAGCCCTTTTATTTATTTTTTTGTACTTTTTGAGACAGGGTCTCACTAAGTTACGCAGATTACCTCTAGCCTCGAACTTGCGATCCTCCTGCCTCCACCTTCTGAGCCACTAGGACTACAGGCATGCGCCACTGTGCCAGGCGCTATATGCTCTTTGTTTAAGAAGAACTAATTGGTAAATTTCTCTCCAGTTCTCTCCAGTTCTCCATGCCTGTGACAAATAACTTTCTTCCTGACAACTTTGCATCCCAGCCTCCATTAGTCTTAATAGAAGCCATGCATTCTCTCCCCCTTGCTGTGATATAAGAATAATTTTTCCTCTAAGTGGAATAATGGTTGTGAAATCATTTAGGTATTCACAGAAAAAAATGGCCTTTTACTGTTGTTTTTTATTGATTCCCAGAATGAGGCTAAAAGAAACTCTGCTCCATTTTACTGTAAATACAATTAATCCAGAGAGGAGTTCTTGATGTACAGAAGTGATTGATTTGAATTTAAATGAGTTAATATTCAGAGTTCCCATGTACACTCAGATCAACAACAAAATTATCCAGTGACTATGGATAAATTTTAGAGTTGCTACTTAGAATGTCTAAACAAAAGCTTGTATTTTCAGTGCACCATTCAAAAAATGAATAAAAGCTATGTTCCACCATCCTTATAAGACACTGAAAGTGTACACTTCACCTATGCTATTATCGATTTATTCATTCCTGACCTCATTCCCTAGGCAACTCACCCATTTCCTCCACCAGGTCCAGGACCGATACCTTATTTTAAGTAAAAGGTTTTCCCTTAGAAAAATCAAGTTGACTTTCTATTTGAAAAAGTAGAGCTATGGTACTGTTTTAAGAGAAGAATTGGGAGATCTTATTTGCAGTCCACATAATAATTCAACAGAATTCCAGGCTGTCTTTAGCACTTTGCATTAGCAGGGAGTAATTACCTCCAACTTTAATGAAATGAGGGTCAAGAATGGTTCCAAGTTATCCAGTAGAAGTGTTAACTTGCTTTATTGAACATGCTAATACAAAGCTGTGTTTGGAAGAGGGACAGAAAAAGAATGCCTCCAACCCAAATTGCCTTGTGAGTTTTTTTCATAAAAGTGGTCTAGAGTGGTTTGGTAGAGGATAAAGTGGCAGCTGCTTAGTTTTAACAATTTCAATAAATTCACCTGAAGCTTTAAATGATTTTGAGTTGGTGCTTTTGTGTCTAAATTTGATGATACATTCTGGAAATGCAAGGATAAGCACATACATGTAGCTTACACATTTTCAATGGGTATGCCTATTACCAAGTGACTAAATTATCATCCCAGCAGATTATAAAATTAAGAGGTAAGAATTAGAGAATGGTGGTATATGAAAATATTAACTGAGTCTAATTCCATCTTGTGAAATACTAAACTTATGAAACAAATTCAAACACACTTTATTGACTCATAGTCACTGAGTTCTAATCTGCATGGGCAGCAAGTCAAACTCATAACAATAGTTTATTAGCAGCAGTTTAATTTTGAGAATGTAAATATAACCAAGTCCAGAATTCATGAATTTTGGGGTTTTTTTTTCACTAAATACTAACCAAAGTTTATGATGAATATATTTAATACATCTAGACTGATGACAGTATAAAAAAATGCTGGCCTAACAGCAATAATGTGTAGCTTTTTCAAAATCTCTCTTACACAGTAGGAAAGAAGTAGAAATTAGACTCAGTTAACTAAATAAGAACTTGATGATCATGATTATTAAAAGATTTCAAAAGTATTGAACATTCATAGATGAAAAACATCTGATATATTCTATTTAGCTTAAAATTTTTATTTTTCATCTTAAAAGCTTTTGCTAGTATTCATGTAAACAAAATAGGAACCATTATAAGAAAACTTGGAACTTAGGGAAGTTTTCAGGTGGAAGAAAAAAGTGGGCATTTATACAATTTCCCCTCATATCCCTCTTTCTTATGCCAACACATTCATATTCCAAAGCAAGAAGGCAAGAAAGGATCTCCAGACAAATACAAAGTTTATAATCCTGCAGAAGTTTCCTGACCTGCATCCTTGCTTCCTTCTCATCCTTAGATAAAGTTGGTTTAATAAATCAGAAGAAAGCACTAGAGTAGGATAGACTATGCTTCAGTAACAAGGAAATCCCAAAGTGTTTAACACAGTTTCTTTACACTCCAAGCACAATGTATCAGATGGGCCTTTTTCTATCTTGTGATCTGCAAAGTTGCTGTGACAGAGAAAGCTAAAATTTGCACCAGATATGTCTGCAAGGGCCAGATTTAGAAGTACCTCAACACTGAACTCCCATGTCTGATTGCTCAAAACTCAACCATATGATCCTATCTAAAACAAGAGAGGTTGGGGAGGATGTGGCCAGCAAGAGGACTTCCTTAAGCTCATCAAGCCTTAGCAGGCAGCTCTCTGTTTTCTTCCCAGGGCTGCACTATAAGCGCTAAGAAAGAAAACTTCCAGTGAGAAGAAGAGATGGAATGAGATCACTACTCTCATAGGAAACCCCAACCAGAATTATAGGTGGGAATTCATCCTGCACATCATTTCCTTAAGAGTAGAAAGAGAGAGAAAGGGCAGAGGGAACTATTGAAATAAGAATAAGAACTCACTCTATTGAAATAAGGCTGGGATTTAGCTTAGCAGGGAGAGTGCTTCTCTGTGCTTTCTGAGGCCCTGAGTTCAATCCCCAGCACTGCAAAAATGGGAGAAAGACCTGGCAGCCCACTCCCAAAACAATCAGCCATTGAAAATCCTGTGAATAACAGAAGCACTGACATAGTGCTGGGCATGGCACAGTGTTGAGGAGTGTTTTGTTTTGTTGTATATAGGGTCACTATGGGTCAGACCCTCCTCAATGGCACCTAACAACAACAACAAGAACAACAAGAACAACTATTGAAATAAGTATGAACATAAGTGAGAATGTATTCCTCACTCTACTTTCCTTCCTCCCACATAACTACTCCCACCATAGTGAATATGGTAAAGTAGGTGTCTGAGTCCCTTATTCCAAATACATGTCAAGAACTTCAAGCTTCCTTCCTGAGCCTCTCATTGCATAACTTATCCTCATATCCTAAAGAGTAACTTCTGCTGAGCCATTTCATATTCTGTTTATTTTTATTTTTTTGCATTTCTATACTACTTTATTTATATTTCTAGTCTAACAATCATCCTTTGTTTTCCTCTTTTTCCCTTCATTGATAAATGTTAGTGGGGTACAGAGTAATACACCATTTTCTTTTTCCATTGTGCAATTAATTATTACATCACTTTTGGTTGCACTTTCATCAACTAACAAAGTTTATGGAAACTTTTGATTAATATGTAGTAAAATTCATGTGCCTTTATGGGTTATATTCCCCTATTTTGCCTTTGTACTCATGAAGTTGCATCATTTGCATAGAGATTATCCTCACCTCCTTAATCCCTTTACATTGTTTCCCTTCCCCTTTACACCTTCCACAGCTTTCACTTCCCTTTGCTGTCTCCTCCCTTCTTCTTTCTACTCTGCTTATATTTCCCATCTTAGCCAAGTTTAATTGTTCATATATATATATATATATATATATATATATATATATATACCTATATTTAGGTTTTTCTTCCTTTAAGTAAGATTCAGCTCCCACATATAAGTGACAACATAAGATATTTCTCCTTTTGAACCTGTGTTCATTCACTTAAGATGACATTCTCCAGTTCTATCCGTTTTGCTGCAAATGATATTATTTCATTCTTTTTATTGCTGAGTAATATTCCATTGTGTTTATATACCACAATTTTTTTATTCATTCTGTTGATGGGCATCTTGGTTAGTTCTATATCCTTGCAATTGTGAAGAGTGCTGCATTAAATATGGAGATGCAGGTGTCTCTATGGCATGATGACTTGTCTCCTTTTGGGTATATTCCCAGGAGTGGTGTAACTGGGTCATATGGCAGTTCTATTTTTAGTTTTCTGAGTTATCTCCATATTGATTTCCAAAGAGGGTGAACTAATTTAAGAGACCTCAACATAAAACCAGAAACCTTAAAACTGCTAGAAGAAAATATAGGAAACATGCTCCAACATATAGGCATAGGAAAGTATTTCCTTATCAAGACTGCAGTCACCCAGGATATGGTACCAAGAATTGACAAATGGGATTGCATGAAATTAAAAGGCTTGTGTACAGCAAATGAAATAATCAACAAAGTTAAAGAAGAGCCCATTGAATTGGAGAAGATTTTCATATCCTACACATCTGACAGAGTACTAATTTCTAAAATTTACAGAGAACCCAAGAAAGCAAATCCCAAGACAACAAATAACCCAATACACAATGGGCAAAGGAAATGAACAGACATTTCTCAAATGAAGATGTTCCTAGGGCTAAGAAGCAATTTCCCTAGTTATTAGGGAAATGCAAATCAAAACAACTGTGAGATTCCATCTAACTCCAGTAAGAATGGCCAAGACCAACAAAACAAATAACAAATGCTGATGATAATGCAGAGAAAAAGGAACTCTTCTATACTGATGGTGGGACAGTAAATTAGTTCAGCCATTTCTTATTCTACTGCATATTCTGTGATACTGTGGCTACAAGCCTGAGTGACACCCTCTGGACTCATCCAATCAGTATTTTGAATATCTTCCAAGTATCAGGTCTCACGCCAACTTGATCCTGAGGCTGTGCTCCTCTGAAGAAGCTCATGGTCTACCAGATGACTTCAGAATACTGATGGGTACATCTAAAGAAACATAATCATGGTTCCTTGTAACCACTCCCTGATGTAGGTTGCTGAGTCTGTGCTCAGCCATAAAACGCTTCTGAGGCAGTTACTTACTGCTCCAGAATAATCATATGCAGGATCTGAGGGCACAGACATTAAAGAATGGCTTCACTACTTGTGTGGGAGTGGAGAATTGGAAATCAGGATTTTCACATGACCATCTTTGGCCCTCTCCTCCAATCTTGGTCTATCAGGCCTTATCTGAGAATTGGAGGCCAGGAGAAAAAGGATGCTGTGAACACCACCTGTTGGGTCTGTGTGGGCCTCACTTTTGCCCTCCCAGTTGCTCCTGGCCCATATTAGGCTGGGCTGGCAGGAGGAGCAGAATCTGTAAGCCAGAACTCCAGGACATGTTCTCCAGACCCAGCTTTGCCAGTAACTCCATGACCTTGGAGGTGTTCTCTGGCCTCTCTAAGCTCCAGTTACCTCATGTGTAAAATAGAATGTTTGGACTAGACAAAGATTTTTCCAACTATGACACACTGTTATTCTGGGTATCTGTGTTCCTGTCCTTGAAACTGAGGTTACCAGTCCTGTGGCTGACAGGGTATGCAGGGAGAATGAATTGGAGTAATGTCTTCAAGTTGATCAACTCAAGGGGTATCCCTCCAGGAGAACTTGACAAGAGAAAAACTATTGGATGTGTCACCTCTGGAACTAACTGGCATCCGTTTTTTTCTTCTGTAACTTCTAAATTGTCATTCTAGTGATAAACTAGAGGGAATAATCCTTCTCCAGTTAGTACAGCCACCACAGTGAACTGGCCACGTATCTTTGCACCTACTAATATGTCCCCAAGGCGGTCTCAGCCCATTGCTGAGGGAGGGTCTTGGGTTTAGAGAAATGAAGCTATTCAAAGCAGAGCACTAGCAGTTACCAGGAGCCCAGCTCAGTTTGAGGGGACTTATCACACAGTTCTGTGTAATTATAGACCTTTAAGCTGCTGAGAGGCTCAGCCTTGTCCTCATATCCACACACATTTTGCTGACAAGGGAAAGCTCAGAGAGACTAACCAAGGTCTTGCACGGTGGGCAGGAGCAAGATAAGAGCTTAAATCTTCTGACTCCTACTCTCAGGCCAGTGCCCTTACACTAGTCTGCCCCAGAGTAACTGATGGCCACACTCATTAAAACCAGAATCTGATATCAAGAATGGTGATATGGTAATGATAGGGCCAATAATGGTCATTCTATATACTGTACAATTATATCAACTCTACATCATATGTATGACATTGCATAGAACATATCTATGTTGTTGTTAGGTACCATCAAGTCAGTATCCGACTTTGCATGTACAACATGCAAAACAATATTGTCAATGCTTCTCTGCTATTCATAGGGTTTTCAATGGCAGATTGTTTTTTCAAAGTGGGTTGCTGGGTCCTTCTCCCAAGACTATGGCACCTGGTGTTCCCACGCGGTCTCCCATGCAAGTACTAACCAGGCCCGATCTTGCTTAGTTTCTGAGATCTAACGGGATCAGACACCACAGTGGTATGGCTGCAGGCAACATATCTATAACCTCTTATTATTCCCAACTTACATGCAAGAGGACTGAGGCCTAGAGAGATGAATTAACTTATTTGGTGACATATAATCTATTAATTCTATTGAACCAGATTTTTTTTTAAGTTTTTACTAAGTACAGGCATTAAATTAGTCACTGGGGTGAAATTTCGAGCTAACTTAGGAAGGAGGAGGTGACTGTAACTTATGACATAAGCCACAGACACGAAACAGTGATGCGAGGGAGGAGGAGGACTGGTGTTAGAAGAGAGATTTGCTTAGATTCAGGGGAAATTCAGAGAAGGGATGCACTTTTCCACATTGAAAGGGTTAAGGGAGGAACAACACAGGAAGAGGTAACTGATCTGAATCTCCAAAGAAGGGTAGGTTCTGGGCACAAGAATTGGGGGTGGAAAGACAAAATGAGCTGGATGATGACTAACCATGCCTGGGGCCAAATGGCAAGTCAATTGAGAGGTTTGATCATTGACCAGTACATGATCACAACAAAGGAATAGTGGGTGTGAAACACTGAATATTAGGTAAAGACTGAGTATGATTACTCTCATGAACCATCTTCCATAAAGAAATCTTGCCTTCTGATTTTGTTTACACCAAAAGAAAGAACACGTGTAAACTTGGTGTATAAACCACAAACAAATTGGAAATAACCCGTCACTGGTAAAGTGTGGGGAAGCAAGAGCACTTTTCTATAAAGCCAGTAGGGTTTACAGTTGTAATAAGGCTGTTGATTCCTAAAGAGACAATATAAACATACAATAGGTCAAATCAGTCTCCCTGAAATGTGACATTTGCAAACGGTAAAAGCCAGATGCCACGCAATTAACCTACACCATCACTTTAAAGGGAGCAGTGCTGTGATTATCTCTACTGAAGTGAGAACAAAAAGAGAGGATTGGGTTTGTACTAGGGTAGTGGTGAATGTTTGAACCCTGCCCCTCTTTAAAATGTGCATATATACATGCTTGAGTTTATTATGAATCTTACTGATAAAAAGTGCATACAATGTACAAATAACAGTAATATGTACAATCCTCTTTGTGGCAAATTCCATATACCAATCAGTTCTGAAGAATGCCTTCTTTTTTTCCAAATATCTACAGCCAACCTATGGGTACCACTGATGGATAAATGTAATTCTAATATGAATATAGTTGATATTTTTCATTACTTTAGTAAGAAGAAAGTTAAACAAAAACACTTGTGTTGGAAGTTTGCTTACTCCTCAATAATTTCAGTAACTTCTTTACTGAATGAAATAGTACTTTTTAAATAACAGAAAACCACTTTTTCAAATTCATACTATTCACCACATAATGGATATAAACATGACCACTTAAGTTTAATCTACAATATTTACATTTTACCTGTTTATTTTAATTTTTTAATTATATTTTACTTTTGATTGGCACAATGATTGCATATATTTATGGGTACGGTGTGACATTTCAATACATGTAAACATGCAGTGATCAAATCAAGGTAATTAGCAAACACATCACCTTAAACATTTATCACTTCTTTGTGGTATGAGCATTCAAAATCTTCTCTTCTAGCTATTTGGAAATATATAATACATTGTAATTAACCATAGTCACTCTACTGCACAATAAAACACCAAACTTACTCCTCTTGCCTAACTGAAACATTTTACCCATTGACTCTCCATCAGTGTCTTAACAATCAACAGTACAACACACCAAGTCCTAATTGATAGTGTTTGTTCATTTCTATGATATGTTTGATATGGCTTCTTTCTGGCTACCAGCAAGGTATCACTAAATGTAGACTTGAGAAAAGGTACAACAGCAGACTGCATAAAATATTCCACTATTATGGACTGAATCTTTGTGTTGGTATATCCTCAAAATCCATATGTTGAAATCCTAACCACTAATGTGATGTTTAGAGATAGGGATCTTTGGTAGGTAATTAGGTTTAGGTGAGGTCATAAGAGTGGGGGCCCTTTTGATAAGATTAGTGTCCTTATAAGAAGAAACCAGAGAGTTTATATTCTTTCCCTCTCTCCCTCTCTCCTTTCTAACATGTTAGGATGCAATGAGAAGGTAGCTCCCTGCAAGATAAGAAGAAGGCTCCCTTCAGGAACTGAATCTGCTGACACCTTAATCTTAGACTTCCCAGACTCTAGTACTCTGAAAAATAAATGACTGTTGCTTAAGACATCCAGTCTATGATTTTTTTATGGCCGCCTGAGCTAACTAATACATCTACTATGCAGGCAATGTAAACAACTTCATGGCATAGTTAATAGTAAAAGGTAGTAAAACAATGAAAAAGCAATAAGGTTTTGAGTACTAATTTTCTGTTTTTGTTTTGTTTACCTTTTTATTTTGAAGCAATTATAGATACATAAGAAGTTGCAAAATTAGTACAGATTACCACCTACCTTTCATCCAGCTTCCCTCAGCATTGACAAGTTATGTAATCGTAGTAAAATATTACAACCAGGAAATTGAGATTGGTATACAACTTCTAGACTACAGATTTAATCAGTTTTCAACACTGTTATATGCACCCATGTGTGGAGGCAGAGTGTATAGTTCTATATGGTTTTGTCCTAGGTATAGATTCATGTAAACACAAACATACCCAGGATACAGAGCTGTCTCATTACCACCACAAAGGATCACCCTCATGCTTTCTCTTTATATTGTCACCACACCCTCCTCATCCTCTGACAACCACTAGTGGGTTCTCCATCTCTATAGTTTATTTCCAAAATGTTACAAATATAGAACAATATACTATGTGAACTTTTGAAGCTGAATTTTTCCACTGTCTTAGTTTCTTGTCACTGTGACAAAATACCTGACATAAAACCCTTAAAGGAGGAAGGATTTATCTTGGCTCACAGGTTGAGAGATTTCTACCCACAGCCTTTCACCACACCACTGATTCTGGGCCAGTGGTGAGGTGGAACATCATGGCTGTTGGGCCCCACGTTCGGGCGCCAACTATGTTGGGCCCCACGTTCGGGCACCAACTCTATGTGGGGCACGCGCCTCCTGATCCGGCCTGGAGGTTCGGATGGGCTGCACCGCCGCACACACAGATACTAAACACAATTCACTCGGGACCCTCAGGTGAGGGGCACAGACTACTGTGGCCCTCGGGACCCTGGAGGAGTTGGGAGAAAGGAAAAGCCTCAGGTGCTTTTGCCTTCCAGGAGCAAACACCTGTGTTGGTCGTCTCGGTGGTCAGGAGGAGACAGCTGTTGCTTCCTTGGTGGTCAGACAGAGAGCAGGTTCTTTTCCTTGATGATTGCAATGGGAGAGCGTTTTTTCTTCATCAAAGGTCCAGGGGAGAGCAGCAGGAGAGTCGTTTCCTCATCGGTGGTCTGGGCAGGAACTGGCGAGAAGGTGCAGAAAGGGATGCCAAAAGGAAAAAGGCTGTGCCAAAGGGCCTAAAAGGCCTAAAAAGCTGTGCCAAAAAGGTCGAGCTGCCACAGCGCAGCTCTTTATGTAGCTCGCCCACGGAATGGCCTGAGCCAATCAGCTTTCAGTCCAGTTGTCCAATCAGGAAGGGTTTTGTACAAACGTGCAACCAAGTTACTTTCATTTTCCCTAGATTTCTAACTTACAAACCAGATATTCAAACGCCATTTTCCCAGTTTGGGAGTTTTTGCCAATTTCCTCCCAATTTTTTCCCTACAATGGCAGCCAGGCAGGGTAGAAGAGGCGGCTGTCCACCTCATGGTGAACAGGAAGCAGAGAGAAAGAAGCTCCTACTGGCTGTCCTCCTTTTCCCCTTGTAATCCATCTGGGCCCTCAGCCTATGGGATGGTACCACCCATGTTTACGGCAGGTCTTCTCTCCTTAGTTAATTCTCTCTGGAAACACAGACGCACCCAATGGTGTTCTTTACTAATCTCATAGGTGCTCTAAATCCAATCAAGTAGACAATCAAGATTAACCATCACATCCAATAAGCATAATCTTGGAGCTTCATCTACAATGCTGCATGTATCATTCCTTTTGTTACAGAGTAGTATTCTCTTGGGTAAATATATCAGATTTTGTTTCACTCTTCACCCATTGATGGATATTTGGGTTGTTTCCATATTTTTGCTATTATGGATATACCTGCCATAAACTTTTATGTACACAAAAGTGTGGACTAACTTTTTCATTTTTCTGGGGTGGGTGAATGTCCAAGAGTGATTAGTAAGGATGTACAATTAATGCAAGAAACTTCTAAACTATTTTCCACAGTGACTGTACTGTTTTACTTTTCCTCCAGCATGTAGGAGAGAAACCAAGCTTCTCTATATCCTTGTCAGCATCTTGCATTGCCTGTTTTTCATTTTAGTTGTTCTAATAGTCATGGGCTTACATCTCATTGTGGTTTTAGTTTACATTCTCTGAGAGCTAACAGTGTTGGACATCTTTTCATGGGCTTATTTGCCACCTATACCACTTCTGTGAAGTGTCTCTTCATATCTCTTGCTAGTGTTCTAAGTGGATTGTTTCTTTACTATTGAGTTTTAAGTGATCTTTATATTCTACATATAAGAAATTTGTCAGATATGTGTTTTACAAGGTTTTTCTCCCTATCTTTAACTTTTTGTCTTCTTAAAAGGGTCTTAGAGCACAAAAGTTTTTAATTTTGATGAAGTGCAATTTATCATTTTTGTCTTCTATGGATCATGTTTTTGGTGTCATGTGTAAGAATTCCTCACCTAGATTTGGATCCTGAATGTTTTCTCATATTTTTCTCACAAAAATTTTATAGTTTTAAATTTAGATCCATGATCCATTTTGAATTTTTATATATTGTGAAGTTTTAAATGAAGGTTTAATTTTTTTTGCCCCTGTCTGCCCAGTTGTTCCAATACTGTTTGTTGCAAGATTATCTTTTCTCCAGTGCAATTCCCTTTGCTTTCAATATATTTCTTTATAAGTTTATCTTTTTACTTTGTAGTACTGACAGATTGAACCAAAGGCCTTATGCCTTCTAACCAAGCTTTCCACCACTGCACTGCACCCCCACACCCCCTTCTCCCGGTTTTGAGACAAGGTCTTGCTAATTTGCACAGGCTGCCTCTGGCCTAGAACTTGCAATCGTCCTGCCTCAGTCTCCCAAATTGCTGGGATTACAGGCATGCTCCACTGTGCCTGGCATTATAAATTTAATTTTTAATTAAACAGCTAGCTCACAAAATTTCTAAAATCTTAACACTAGACCTGGGGGCCAGTGCAGGCTGGCTTCAGCCTTCTGTGATATATGTTACAGATTAGGAGGGAAAGGGTCCTCATACGCATGATTATACATGGTGACTATTTGTTAATTTTGAAATATATAATGCAATACATTATAAAAGCATCAAGGCCCAGGGGTAACTTTAGTACCATCTTTCAGGTTTGAAACTCATACTTTGTTGTAGAAGGAGGGAATGGGAATTAAATGTAACTCATACTCTCAAAGGCACCTAACAACAACAACAATGTACTATTAATTTGAAATTACATCATAACTAGCTTTCCTTTAATTGGATGGCCAAGAAGCTTAGAAGAACAATTATGGCCTCTGTGGTCAAATGGAGCACAGTTTGAATCCTGGCTCTGACATTTACTAGCTTTGAGGAAATGCCTCATTTACCTTTAGTTTCCCTTAGTGTTAAAACAGGGAGAACATCAAGAATCAAAAGCTGTGTTCATTAATTTAACAAATACTTTGTAAGCTCAAGGTTCACAAGGGATTGGGGCTATGACAATGCACGGTATAGTCATGATTTTTGCCCTCAAACTACTGTCCAGTGAAGAGGTGGACTGTGTCCAAATAAGCACATTAATAAAGTGGTATTATAATTGTGATGGGTAGAATAAAAGAAAAAATCAAGTGCTATGATTGAAACTGACAAAATACTCAGCACTGCTCCTAGCACACTAAAGTTACTGAGGGGTAACTATTATAATGGCACAGGGTAAAAGTAGCATGGCACAATCAGAGGCTTGGAGGTTTCCTCTGGGGGCTTCACACCTGTCATTTACATTGCATACTGTAATGCCCACTTTGCACATAAAATTTGAACTAGTTGGGGCTTGAAGATCCCCCTTCTACACTCAGAATCCATGAACATCATATGTAATTTGATGATGAGATTCATTTGTTCCCATAAAGATCCAGGTAAATTCAGTAATCAGTACTGTTGCCATGGGCTCACATGCTATCCATATTTTAATAACATTTTCTACCATATTTCCTACTCACTTTACCCTTTTAGAAATGGACTAAATTATGATTAAAACAAGAGATTGTGGCAGTGGAATCCTGAAACCTAGGACTATATGGAAAGTGCTGAAATGTTTACCAATTTTGTATTTAACTATTGGTACACATCAAGTTTTGTTTGGAAGTAAGCTATTGTTAATCAATATCTTTGTGTAATGAAGTCCATAAATCTACATTAAATAAACATCCAAACTTATTGATGTCCTTTTGCTTTCTTGCTTGACTGTGTATTTTTATCAGGATAATTCATGAAACTCAAGCTGAATATTCTTTATGTTCTATTTTTGGCTGGGTTTCTACTAAGTCTTCTCTGATTTACTGAACACTCAGCTGCAGAGTGGGCTGCATGGCAGGGTAGGGCAAGGACAGAAGCTATGAGGGCCTCTCAGTGCTTCTGCTTCTTGGCCAATGTGCTTATTGTTAAAACAGAAGGAATAATCTTTCCTCACCACTGTCTCTACCACCTCCATTGGTGGGAAGATGAAGAGTAAGAAGGACATGCTTAGTTATTTTCTATTGCTCTTTACTTTTCCTGGTTATCAAACTGACATTATCTTCTTTAGGAAATTTACAAAATAACTACAAGAAGGAAAATAAAATATTATCTGTGACGCTTCTGTTATCAGTCTTCTCTCATACCTTAAGTCCCGGGTGTGAAGATTTCAAATTTTCAATATTAAACTCTGTTAAAAACCTGTCTCCAAAGCAGTTTGGAACTAATAGGGGAAACTGTATGTTTAACTTAAGACAAAGATCTGGGGGAAAATGTAGGTAATACCTGTATCATGCTGTGTTGCTGGAACTATTCTAGATGCATTGCAAATATATTTCTTAAGACCCTATATAGGAGCTATAATTACCCACATATTTTTAAAGTCACAAAGGCAATAAGAAACAGAACCTGAATTCAGACCCAGTGACTCTGGTTCCAGAGTCCAACAGACTACAGAGAGCTTAGTGACTTTTTCCAACTTCTGTCCTCCTCTGGCACATTCCCTCCTGTGTGAAGCCAACCCTTTGTCTGTCTCAAGCTAGGCCCAGTATTAATCATATTTGACTTGTTATGTGATGCTGCCCATCATTACTGTGAATGGAAGATCTGGTTTTTGTCCCTTTACCTTTTCAGAACCTTCCCTGTATTCATTTCTACTGAAAACCAACTGCATTTCTATGACCTAATAAATTTATAATTCTCAACTATCTGCAGCTCTGAACATCTGGCAGGTTTACACAATAATCAGTCACATCAATCTGGAGCATAGGTTTGGGGAAGCAGGAGAAAGATGATGAAACACATTATTCACATGGTGTGGAGGTGGTTTTCTGAAGTCCTGGGGGACCAAAGACTTCTTGAGACCATGAAGGAGAGAGTCTCTGTTGCTTATTGTGTTTCCTCATCTTTTTCCATGCACATACTTTAAAGTTTATTTTTATTTTACCCAACTTGTGATTCTGAAATAATTCAAAACTCTAGAAAACTGAAATTATTTTCACTGAACACTTATGATTTTCACCTACTCTATCAGTTTCCTGGTGCTTCTGTAGCGACCACTACAAACTAGATGACTTAAAACAGAAATTTATTCTCTCGTGGTGCTGGGGGCTTGAAGTCTGAAACTGAGGAGTTGGCATGCTATGTTCCCTCTGAATGCTCTAGGAGACTCCTTCCTTTCCTCTTCCCAACTTCTGGGGGTTGCTGGAAGTTATTCCTTGGCCTGTAGATTCCTCACTCCCATCTCTTCTCTACCATCACGTGGCCTCATTCCCCACGAGTCTCTGTCTCCTCTACTCTTTTAATAAGGAATGCAGTCATACTGGATTTAGGTCCCACACTAATGCAGTACAGCATCATGTTAATTTAATTATTTCTATAGCGACCACAGCCGTACCTCTGTGGCATGGGATCCCCTGAGCTCTCAGAAGCTAAGCAGGGTCAGGCCTGGTTAGTACTTGGATGGGAAACCGCCTGTGGACACCAGGTGCTATAGGCTTGGGAGAAGGACCCAGCAACCTACTCCCAAAAATCAATCTGCCATTGAAAACCCTATGAATAGCAGAGAAGCACTGACAATAGTGTTTCATTTGTTGTATGTAGGGTTGTTATGAGTCAGACACTGACTCTATAGCACCTAATAACAATAACAACTATGGCCCTATTTCCAAATAAGGTCACATTCTATAATTGAGTGGATATGAATTTTGTAGGGACACTAGTTAACCTACTATACCTAGTCAATTAACATTTCGACTCATTTGCTTTATCCATGTAGCCATCCACCACACATCCACCTACACACAGATTTGTAGACACATCTGAAAGTATTAGACATGAAACTTATTCCCTAAATAATTCAGCCAGCTTGGATCCCTTAAGAAAAAAGCACATTTTTTTCTGTATTGCCACAGTACAATTATCACAACATAGGAAATTTAACTTTGATACTATATTATCTGATAGAGACAATACTCATTTTCCCATTTGCTTCAAAATATTCCTTATGGCTAATGCAGAATTTTCCCCCAAAATTGGGAAGAATAAGATATTGTTTATTATGTCTATTTTTTTTAGCTAAAAGAATATCCTCCACTCCCTTTTGTTTTGTGTTGGTTCACTGCTACTTTTCAAGTGTGCAAACCACTTGTCTTTGAGAGTGTCCTATACTCTGGCTTTACTTCATTATTACGTTCAGGCTCAACTTTTTTGGAAAGACTGCCATACAGGTGACATGGTGCATCCTGTCACATCCCATCATGAGTCTCATAATGCCTTTTGGCCCCATTGTCCGCGATGCTACACAAAATTGCTTAGCTCAGGTGCTGACACTCACTTCACTCCATTGTAATACACATTGTTTCCTGGTTCTTTCAATGCTGATTTTCTGTCCTCTTGTAATTGTCTTTTTCTAGTCTAAGCTTTTTTGAACTTCCGGTAAGAGGTTAAAAAAAAAAATGTGCAAGTGCTTTTTTTCATGGTAATGCTGAGGAATTGAACCCAGGGCCTTGCACTTGCATACTTTGAGTGCCGCACCACTTGACTGCAGCCCCAGCCCATTTTTTTTTTATTTTATTTTGAGACAGGGTCTTACTGAATTATGCAGACTGCTTCTGGTCTCAAACCTGTGATCCTCCTGCATCACTGAGGTTATAGATGTGAGCCACCAGACTGTGTGTGTGTGTGTGTGTGTGTGTGTGTGTGTGTTTTAGTAGGCATTTAATTCAGTTTGAGGGTGATGGTATAATTTTCTTCTTCTATGTAGTTGTTTTGGGCTGGGATTTAGCTCAGTTGGTAGAGCGCTGTGCTGCAGTCTCTGAGGACCCGAGTTCAATTCCCAGCACCACAAAAATGGGAGAAGGGCCTGGCAATCCACTTACAAGGCAATCCCGAAACAGCCACTGAAAACCCTTTGAGGGTCGCTATGAGTTGTATACCGACTCGACGGCACCTAACAACAAACAACAACAACGTAGTTGTTTGGAGGGAAGACTGTTTACCCACTAAACTATGACCTTAGCTTTCTAGTCTTACAGTGGTTTTGTGAGGTGTTGTCTGCTGCTTTAGCTTTTGTCTTGTTTCAGCTGATTTTCTTGGACCAGTTAAAACAGATGATCCTTAATTAGCAATAAGATTTTAGAGAGTCCACTTATTTTGCTAGTTCAAGATCACTGTTCCCTGTTGGTATAGTGAAATGCACTTTCTTTAAAATGGATGGAATATTTTGCATGTTGGGGGTGGGTGGTACCTTCTTTCTTTTCTGATGGACCTGTAATTTGGAACACTCGTTCCCTTCCTCTCCTTCCACCTAGGCTCCAAGTCCACTTTCTCTCCCAAAAGAAGTGTCTTTCTAAGATTCAAACCTCTGATCCTTTGCACTTTTAAGCCCCTCTTTTTGTGCCCCAGTAGCAGTTTACATGACCTGTTGGATCATAGACTTTTCTCAGTACTTACCCTCAGAGTGTGTCACTTTCCTGCTGGGGGTGATTATTTCAGTCTTCTTTCACTGTTAGATCCTGCTACCTTTTCTTCCCAAAAGATTCTCCAAGTGACCCTCACCTCCAGGGCTTCAGTGCTGGTTCTGCAGGTTTTAGACTGTTAGGTCTTTGCTTATGTGTAAATTGTGATTTGTATCATAATCTGTCTCTTAGTTAAGCAATAGAGAAAGATTATGGATGATAATGTTACCAACCAGTTGGCTGGGGGCTTTTTGCTCTACCTGGATAGAAATTGTGGGTAGGCAAGGAAAAGCTCCTCAAACATGGGTTTTTGGCCATGTCTGTGTCCCTGGGCATTTGACAGCCGTGAGCAGTAGCAGCAGAAGATAGATGCAACAGCAGCAAGTGGTACCCTCTAATGTTACAGCTCTTATGTAGGCTGAGGAGGCTGAGATTCCTCTGCCCTGTAAGTGTTATAGCTCCTTTGTAGGCCCAGGAAGTTGGGACTCTTAAGCCCATAAGTGCTACAGCCATTATGTAGACTGAGGTCAGGATTCCTCAGATCTTAACAGCAACTGGAATTGTATCATCTGGGTGTTCCTAAGTATTGGGAATCCTCAGTTTTTGAGAAAGTGACCACTGTTATAGATCCCAGGCCTATGATGTCTGAGGTCTTTAGCCCTAAAGACTTGATATCTGTCTGGAACTATTCCAACAACCAGGGCCTACAGTTTCTCTTTGGCCTTTACAGCCTTCTCTCTTCTGCCATCCCTCTTCTTCCTGCACTGGCCACTCCCCCAAACTGCTCAGCTGCATCTTATTGCTATGGCCACTGTCACCATGCTGCCAGGGAGGAGGTACTGCTGATACTGCTTCTGTTAATGGTTACTGGTCTTGCAACCTCACCTTTTCTTCAGTTTTCAAGTGTGGGCACTCTAGTGTTGGTATTACATTGACTGGGTACACCTGTGGCCCATAACTGCCTATACCTATTGGCTACCCTGTCCATGGGTCTGTGCTTGCCAAGGCAAGTTGACCTAGGCTTGGGTAGAGCCTGCCCCTCAACCACACTTCCTGGGGGTGTGCTTCCACCGGAAGCTCCTCTCTTGTCCTGTCCATGTCTGAGGGAAGCCCCATCGCTCTGGGTCCAACTTCCATCCTAGGCCCCTCCCCTTGAGGTCCGACTTCATCAGGAAGTCCCTCCCTTTGGGGTCTGGCTCTAGATGGAAGCCCCATCCTTCTGAGATTCTACTTTCCTCATTTGCATGATAACCTCCTTTAGCTCTTGAAGTACCTCTGTGGCATCCAGTGCCATGTTGGCCATGCCACGTGTTTCTTATTGGCAATTTCCTGCCATTTTTCATAGCTTCTCCTATGTGCCCTGAGCCCTTTAAAAAATGCCAGCAATACCTAGATTCCTCTGCACAGAGCTGCTCTGGCTGCTTCATTAACCTCTTCCCATATCTCCATTCTCTAAATCCTCTGTGGCTAGCCATGGTGCTACCTGCTAGTGCCTCTTTCCAGAACTTCCTTGTTTCCTTTTTGTTTACCTTCTACCCCCCCCCCCCCGTTTTAATTGGGCTTTTAGGCTTTTCCATTGCTCCTCCAAGATTTTACTTTTGCTGCTTCCCATAGCTACCTCTTTTAACTCATGGGAGGTACACTGCACTTTTTGGTTTCTCCTATTTTTCCTTGTTTCCTTTCTGAAGACAGGAGGTTTGTTACACCTGCTTTATGTTTCTTTCTGGCCTTCCTCTTTCTGAGTCTCCCTTCCAAACTTGGTTTGGCCTTCTCCCTTCAGGCTCTGGCCTCTGCCTTGACCTCCCTCAGGTTCCCCAAACCTCCTGAGCCCTTTGGTTCTCAGACCTCTCTATGGGTCCTTCACTTTTTTTTTTAGAAGCCCTTTGGCTTCCCCTTTTCCTCTGCAGACCCTTTTCCTGCCTTTCCTCCAGAGCTCCTGGCTCCTTTTCCTTGCAGCAGTCTTTCCTGCTCTTCCTCGGTGCCCTTTGGCCCCTTCCCAGGCCTTTTTTTGTCTGGGCCTTTCTTACAGAGGCTCTTGGACTCCTTTCTATGTTAGGCTTTGGCCATGCCCAGCTGTTCTTTTGCCTATCTATATCTTCCCATTGGTGGGAGGCTCCATTCTTTATACTCTCTCCTTGTGCCTCTCTCTGGTGGTCCTTCCTAAGTGCATGCCTCCCCTACACACCTGTGTGGACTGGTTCCCAGACTTAGGGTCCCTCCCTAGGGCTACATGCACCTACTCCTGACCACGTGGCACTCACTTTTGCTGCTGCAGACAGCCCCGGTGGCCTTCCATCCATTGCTCATGGTCCCTGGTTATCAGCCTCACAGCCTCCAGTCCAGCATCCTGTCCAGTTCTCCGTGAAGCATGACTGCTTCTGCTCCTCCTCCGAGCACCCTTCTCAGGAGAGGGCTTTCCATTTTTCCTTCTCATTCCCCACTCGGGATGGGGATTCTTCCTTTTCTGGAGTCCCCTCTCAGGATGACAGTCTTTATCCACACCCCATGTGGGTCCCTATTCTCAGGACTCCCATGATGTTTTGCAGGATCCCTATTCTCAGGACTCCCACAGTGTTTTGTGGGGTCCCTGTTCGGGTGCCACCTCTATGTGGGGCAAGCGGGAGAAAGGAAAACCCTCTCTTTCTCCTCCCTGACAAGAGCAGAGAGGAACACAAAAACGTGTTATAGGCTGAGTGTTAGCAGCTCTTTCTGCTGCCTTGGGGGCTGCTGTGGCTCTTCTGCCTCCAGCGCTAGGACTGGAGACTGTCCTCATCTTCTGTCCCTAGATGCTGGGCAAAGGGACTGTCCTCAGCTTGCTTGTAGTCCTTGAGAGCACTGGTCTAGTTGTCCTGGTCTCAGTGGTCATGAAGAGAGATGCTTCCATGTTGTTGGTAGAATCCAGAGAGAGTTCATTCTTCATCAGTGGTCAGATGGAGTTCCTAGCAGGAAGTTAGCAGCCAGCAGCATCACCATCAGCAGCCACCTCACCACCAACCACCTCATATGCAGAGTGAACTTTGTTTATATAGCCCTTGGGTAACTAACTGCCTTAACAGCCTCAAGATAACAATCAGGTGGGGGCAAGAGGGGCTAGGTGCAACCAATTTAGGAATGACATTCAAATAGACAGTGAAGCCAGATGTCACTCCTTGGGTAATCAAGGAGAGATCTTTGATTACTAATCAGGGGGCAAGATGAAGGTTGGATAATTCCCTACACTCAAGCAGCCTGCATTTTGCTGCTCCTGCAACTTTGCATTCTGGCTACTCTGCTGTGTCTGGTATTGCTGCTCCACTGCCTCTATTGTCTCTCATTGCTGCCATCACCACCATTCCACTGTCTCCACTGCTTCTTTCTTCATGTTATGAGATCAGACCACCACTACTAAAATTAGGCAAAAAGATCACTTGAGAGATTCCTTTTATTGGGTCTAATGTTGCAACACCAGGGGGCAACACAGGAAGGTGTCTCCCAACTGGCTCACTTAGTGAGCCAAAGAGCTTTCTTATATAGCCAGAGAAGGGATGTTTACACCAATTACAGCAAATCTCCCATGCAAATGAAGGTTTGTGTTTGCACAAATCATGACATAGTTCATTTTGCACCAATCACAGCACTCCCTCTGCTGGGTCACCAGGGAAGGTGCTCCCCCTCTGGCCTAGGTTGGTCACCAATGCTTTTGATAGCAAAAAGTTCGGTGCAATTTGTAAACAGAAATAGCCATGGCTGGAGCTGCACCTTCACGAGCTAGAGTTGTGCTGCAGCAGCATTTGTCACATGGCTTCTTCAAGGCATCTATGATGTATTCAAAACCACTAATGCTGATAGAAGGGTGGTTCAACTGGCTGCATGACTGAGAATCCTTTACTTAAAACAACCAGGGTAGTGACGGAGAGTCCAACAGCTGCCAATTAGAGAGTCAAATTGCTCTATCCCCCAACAGCTGTGATTATTTACAGGATAAACATCAGAAGAAAAAAAATTCATTTTAACCTCAATGTTCAATTCAACAGCATTTAACAATACCTTTAACAATGCTTAATACCTGTCCAATATCCCCAGGAGAAATGGGCTCCCCTGATCTGTCTCAGTTTTATTTAGTCTCCTTGTTCATCTCTGTAGGTTTTGGAGGACACATGGAAAGATATATATTTAGCTAATGTATTGATACTTCAAGCCTGCATGTATTTGTACATTTTTGATGTTTTAATGTAAATATAATTATATATTTCACATTTTAAATCTAATACTATAATACAATCTTATCTTTTTTCTTTATTTTTTGTGGTTTACTTTTTATTTTTAACTCTAATTCTCCTAGAATTATTCCTTGTTTGGGAGCTTGTTTATTTAGACCTTCTGTTCTCGCCTATGGGCACAAGAGAATATAAGGAGTCATGGCCTAATTTGTTTAGAAAAATGACAGATGATTAGAGATTTGAGGGGCAAGCTAGGGATTTGTGCAAATGTGGTCCAAATGTAGCTGATGCTTTTTGAAGCACAAAAAGAGAAAGACTTGATTGCAAATTTCTTAGATAAGTTGAGGTGCCAGCCTCTTAGCACTTGAGGCTCTTACTCCTGCTGAGATTTTTGAGGACCAACTGCCCTTCAAATCTGGCTGCTCAATAGGTTCCTCAAACAGATTTCTGGATTGTCACAGTCTTAGTCACTTGCTTGTTTCCCCAATTCTCCATTAAGGTTTTTTCTTATCATGAGAAGCTACTCCACCCTTCTCTCCAAGGGCATCCAGCTGACGTCTCACCCAAAGAGGTTCTCAGAGACTATTCAGTCCTCTTTGAAAGCATCTATCTTGAGATTACAAGAGGTATTACATCAAAAGCAATTTATTTTTCCTTGGGGAATGATTTTGAAAAGAAGAAAGAAAAGAAAGGCACCTGAGCAGGCATGAATATAGGAACACTCTGTGTAGTCTTCCGCTGTAACATCTTTGGACAACTTCAACTTCAAAAAGTAGTGAAAAAGGAAGGCTGTCAATGTCCTCCTTAATAATATATACTTATATGTCTATTTAACAACAGCCCCCTAAATAACTGCCTAAACATTGCCCATAAATCTCTTTTGGCTAAATTAGATTATGAATTAAATTAAGAATCTCTGTATTGAAAGTTCAAAAAATTCTCTGAAGTTCTGTGAATTATAATGCTTATAATTTTAATTCATAGTACATATATATCTCCAGAATGGAAAGGAAGGAAAGAAGGAAGGAAGGGAGAAAAGACAGATGAGAGCACTGGATTGTGTCATTCACCCTTGGATGAAGCTTTCTGTGGTTTTCCTTGTTTTGAGGTGAGGAAAAAATCCTTAGTAGGACCTGTGAGATCCTCTGTGAGCCACCCTGTGTAAACTTCTCCAGCAGCATCTGCCTGTCCAACTTTCTCACCACAGGCAGCAGCCACACCAACCTAACTTCAGTTTCTCAAACACGAAAAGTTTCCTTCCACTAGAGGAAGCTCAAATATGCTGTTCCCCTTGCCTTAAATGTACCTATTCCATCTGCTCATAGTTAGTGCTCGTGGATATTACTCAGATCTCAGTCAAATATCACTTCTCCAGAGAAGTTTTCTTAGAATGCCTCTGTTAGACACCCTCAGCAATTGGCATTTCCAGGTATTTCTTGAAGTTGTAATTTTACATCTTTCCTGGGGTCCTTTTCCTAATAATGTCCTCCTCCTTTTTCTAATAATCTCCCATAACTTCCAAGAAGGTTGAAACAGAGTTTTTGCCAAGCATTGAATCCCATGCATCTGAAACAAAGACTGACCCACAGGAGGCACTAACTAATTTTTTTCTTGTATGCTTGAATGAAATAATTAACATAAAGCAATTGATGAGGATAAAATATCCACAACAACGCAAACACTGAACAACCATTAGGGAAGATAAATAATTGGCTGATTTTTTAACATCATTATTTGTTAATCTTTGACAAAGATGCTGAAGCAACTGAATGTACACATAGCATGAAGAACAGATGGAACAACTCAGAAGGAAAGTTGAATAAGAAGGTGAAAGAAAACATAATAAAAAATTCAGAGCTACTCCCTGGATGCATCTGAAAGCAGTGTTCATTTCTAGACCCATCACTGCCATAAAGAGTTGCAATACCCAGTGGGAAGAGCCCAGGAAGGGCAGCCTGGACAATCCCAGACCAAGTGTCAAACAGTTCATGGAAAATTTAGAGACTTATGGTGGAAAGTCAAGAGGACTCAAAGGAGATATAATGACATATTTAGTGCTCAGTGACGTGTGATACTTTCACCTCTTTCATTTAAAAAAAAATCTGTTTATATAATGTAGATCCTAATGTGGAGGGCTGGGAAATTCCAAGCAAATGTAAGAATTATTTTTATTTTCAATAGCAACTAAAAAATTTAAAGCCATGGAAAAGAGTGGGGCATTAAAATTGCAATTTAAGGAGAAAGCATTGATGAATCTGTGAATTCTCTCTCTCTCTCTCTCTCTCTCTCTCTCTCTCTGTCTCTCTGTCTCTCTGTCTCCTGCCTGAACACACATATACATGTGTTTTAACACAAGTAGGTTTTAAAGAGTATAACAAAAACATAATTTTAATTTGAAGTTATTAAACCAAAATTCTACATTTGTTTTGTTGAGACAGGTTCTCGCTATCTAGCCCAGACTGGCCTTGAACTTGAGATCCTCCCACCTCAGCCTCCCAAGTGCTGGGCTTACAGGTGAGCATCACCACATCTGGCTCAAAATACTACACATTCATCTTGAATTTTAACCTACCTTTTTCTTCATTGTCTGAAAGAAGCAGAAATATGATTCTTATTTTCCAGTCATTAATGTATTCAATGGACTCCAAAAGTAAAGAGAGATTTGTAATTCCTTACTATTTACCAAGAGATTTACCAAGGAAATAGCTGAATGTTGAATTTTTATAGAGTTGTTTATGTTATATGTCATACTGGTATGGAGATGGAATTACCTTTTCAAAACAGAGTTCTTGAAGTATAACTTTCCCACCCTCTGGAAAGTTGTGCATAGGATTATTAGGGACATTTGTGGAAGATCTGACAAGTACAGAGAAGAAAGGAGGAGGTAAAGTAATTGGGAACTAATAGCTAAGGGATGGGCTACTAAGGCAAGATGTTAGCAGTAGAGAAAGATTGTTCATTAGCTAGAACCTATCTAAATACTTACTACCTTAAAAACTGTGGCTAAAGGCTCAGATAGTCACACATTTTTTCTTCAGCTAGAAGAGAAATCAAATTTAACATGACCAGCCAATGCTTTATTGATAACAGGTTAAGATCACACAATGAGTGCTCTGGTTAACAAGATTGCTATGCATTTACAACCATTGCTATTAAAGCAGATGCAATCCTGCCTACAAAATCACCGTGGAATTGTGCATGACCAGAGAAGTGAGCTGGTCTAAATACCTTTGCCTTTGAGAAGAGGACATAAATAAGAGCAAGATGGAGACTGAGAGACAAATTCAGGACAGGCCTGAATTGAAGAGTGCCCAGGTGTAGTTGATCATCACATGCAGAATGGGTTGGAAGTGGAGTCTACCAGCCACCTCCAAACTGCTTCTCAAATGCAGGCACATACTTTGAGTGTCTACTCCCACCCCTTCCTCTTGTGGTAGGTAGCGTAACAGCCCCCCCAAAAATCCCCCCAAACCTGTGAATATAATATCTTATGTTTCCCTAGCTTACCTTACCAAAGGGGAATTTTCAGACATGATTGAAGTTAGGGACATTGAGATGGGGAGCTTATCTTTTATTATTCAGGGGAAGTCCACCAAGTTACATGCATCCTTAAAAGGGGAGAACTTTCCCAGCTGAAGTCAGAGTCAGAGAGACGTGATTACTATGGAAGAAGGGTGAGTTACATAATTATGCTATTTTGGAAGCTGGAAGAGGGGACCATGAGCCAGAAATGGTCACACACACACACACACACACACACACACACACACACACACACTAGAAAAGGCAAGGAAATGGAATCTTTTTTAGAGTCTCCAGAAAAGAACATAGCTCTGCCAATTTAGCCCAATGAGACCTGTATCAGACTTGTAACATACAGAACTATAAAATAACAAGTTGTGTTGTTTAAACTCCTATGTTCATGGTCATGTGTAGCAGCAGCAAGAGAAACTAATACAACCCCTAATCCAAGCCACCAGCATTACTCAGCTGAAGTACTTGTTGCTTAACAGCCTCCTAACTGGTTTCCCTGCTCCTAATTCTGCCCTTCCACAACCCATAAGTGCCCAGAATTGTCTTCTTGAAAAACACAGACCACCAAATTAGCTGATTTAAAACTGTCCAATGATTCCATTACCAGTAGGATAAAACCCTGAATTCTTTATGACCTCAATCTCATATCACCTCCAACCTCATATCACTCCCAACCTCATATTATGCTGCTTCCACTCCCACCCAGGGACCCAGAAGTTCCCCATCAGAGGTGATTTTTTTTTTTACTTTTATTATAATTGTTTCCTGCTTTTCTTCATAATCCAATCACCTACATATAATCTGGTATTGTCTGTTTCTTGAACATTATATAAATGAAACAATACATAAATATTCCCTTTCATTGAACACTGTAACGTAAAACCATACATTTTCCTTAAAGCATGAATTTAGCTGTATCACAAAAGTTATTTTTTATTCTCTCTTAGTTTAAAACACTTCCTAATTTCCCATATGATTTCTACTGTAGCCCATGGGTTATTTAGACTATTTATTAATTTCACAATATGTAGTATTTTTTCATGATGATTTTTTGTTACTGATTTCTAGCTTAATGGCTTTAGGGTCTAAGAAAATATATTGTACTATTTTAGTCAGTTTTGCCCCAGCATATGGTTGTTAGAAAGATATATAGTTGGGATTTTTTAAAATTTAAGGTGTCAATCATTGTCTTTTATTTGAAGGATTTAGTGCATTTAAATTTAATGAAATTAATAGTATCTTTGGGTTTAATGCTATGATCTTTAAAAATGCTTCCTATTTATTTTTTCCAATTCCATATTCCTTTTTTTCTTTTTCTTTTTCTTTCTTTTGAATTGATTTCATAGTGTCTATTATTCCATTTAGTTCCTCGATTACATATTTTCATTACTCTTTTAGTGATTACCTTTAAACTGTAGAGCACATTGGAACCTCTGAGAGTGCTGTTAAAACACAGATGCCAGGATCCACCCCTCAAGTTTTTCATTCCATAAGTCTAGAAGAGATTCTGAGTCTTTTAAGTTTCCTGGTGATATTGATGTACTGCTCAGAGACCTAACTTTGAGAACCACTGTAAGTGAAATTAAAACTTGTATTCTTCAGCTAAATCAAAGTCTAATGCTAGTTGGTACCTTAAAACCTCTTTCTAGACAATATAAAGATCTTAAAATACTTTAATTCTGTTACCCCAGGACAGGTTATGAATTATTGTTATCATATACATTAAAGCTCTAGAAATTTTAAAGCTCTTAAGCATTATTGTCTTGTACAATTAATGCTAATATAAATTTACTCATAATTTTAATGCTTTTTCTTGTTCTTTCTACACTTCAAACCTTCAGTCTGGGATCATTTCCTTAAGCCAAAGAATCTTTTCATATTTTTAGTGTTGCTCTGACAGTGATACATTCTCTTCATTTTCAATTCTCTAGAAAGATCTCATTTCATTTTTATTTTTAAAGGAAATTTCCTCTATATGTAGGATTCCGAGTTGACAGGTATTTTCTCTTACCACTTTAAAGACACCATTCCACAGTCTTCTGGATTTCATTGTTTTGTTTGTTTGGGTGGTTGGTTTGTATATGCTAATTGTCCAAAGTAAAGGGTTTTGTTTTGACATTTCCACAGTGAATATTTTATTTTTCCATGGAGAATTGATATGTCAATCTAATAGTTGTCCCTCAGAAGATAATGTATAATTTTCCTCTGGTCGCTTTCCAATATTTTTTAACATCAGGATTTTTTCTTTGTTTTTGGTTTTTTGATTGTTTTTGTCATTATTAGTTAGCTATAATGTGCCTATGTGGCTGGGACTTAGTTCAGTTGCTAGAGTGCTGCTCTACAGTCTCTGAGGTCCTGAGTTCAATTCCCAGCACCACAAAAATGGGAGAAGGATGTGGCAATCCACTCCAGAGGCAATCCCAAAACAATCAGCCATTGAAAACCCTATAAAGGTCACTATAGCTGGACATGACTCCATGGCACCTAACAACAATATAATGTGTCTATATGGAGGTGTTATCTTACTGCTATGTTGCTTTTGGTTTTTAGAGCTTTTAAAGTCTGTGGCCTGATATTTTTTCTTCTTTGGGAGAAATTAGCAATGAGCTATTCAAATATTCTTAATTTTTCTTAATTTTTCCAGTGCTAAACCAAAATTCTCAGCTTTGTTGTTTTTTATTTACAAAGTAATAATCATTACTTTTAATTCTGCATAAGAAGATTTCAGTATCTGAGGTCTCTTTGAGCCTATTTCTGTCATGCTTACACTAAGCCATCTCAGTAGCCACTCCACAATCAGCAAAGACTTCTAGAGAAAAGTAACCCCAAAAGCCAGATTGCCCATACATATATGCCCTTGATCTCCTCTGAAGCTTAACCTGCTGCATTTTAGTATTTTTGTCAGCTTACCAATGCCTCCAGGAGACTTTAAAAAATTATTTTTTTCATATTTTCTTGTTGTTATTGGCTAATAAATTGGTCTAAAATACCTAGTTGTCATTATTGGAACTAGTTCAATTATGAAATAGTCCCCTATTGTTTTTACTAATGTTTCAAATACGTTAAATATTCACATTGTTCAAATACCAGATATTCTGAAACATCATATGAAAGTCTCCCTCCTCATATAGACTTTCACCCTCCCAATTCCCATCCCTCTCTCCATAAATGTATAACTGTTTTAAGTTTTCATATTAATCCTTCCAGAAATATTTTATGCACATACATAAAATAAGAATATTTTACTACCCTTCCAGTTTTACACAAGTGATGCATGCTTTACAAATTATCCTGCACCTTGCTTCTTAAATCTTGTATCTTTAAAAGATTTTCATATCTATCCATAAAACTCTTCATTCTTTTTAAATACTGTGTGGGTTTACTCTCATATGTATATGCCAAATTTTTAGTTCTTTCTGATTCTTTGTTTTTATAAACCTACAAGCATAGTACATATGTCATCTTGCACATGAGAATATATTATCTATAGAATAAATTTTGGGAAGTAAAATACTGAGTCTATAAGTAGATGCATTTGTCATCTTGATAGATAATGCCAATTGCCCTCCATATGAATTATACCATTTTATATTCCCATCATCAATAATCCAGACTACCTGTTTCCCCCTAGTTTTGCCGATAGTGGCTAATACTTCTAGATTTTTGTCGCTCTGAAGTTATGAATGATAATTCTATGTGGCTTTACTTTTGTTTTCTAATTTTGAGTAAGAATAAGCATATTTTCAGAAGTTCAAGAACTATGTAAGATTGTTCATCCCCTTTTCCCATTTTTCCATTATTTCATTGGTCTTTGAGAACTTGTGGAAGCTCATTCTCTATCAAGGACATTAATCATTTGAACAAATGTTTTCTACAGTTGGTAAAATGTATTTTGACTTTGCTGTTGGGTCGGGGTTTTGTTTTTTGCTTGTTTCTGTTTTTGCGTCACATATAAATAATTTCTCTTTATATATTTTAGGTTTTTTTTTTTAGTTTATCTGTATCATTTGGGGTTCTTTAAAGCAGGGGTCCTCAACCCCCAATCCATAGCCTGCTAGGAAACAGATTGCACAGGAGAAAGTGAGAGAGCAAAGTTTCATCTGTATTTACAGCAGTCTCCACTGCCCACATCACTGCCTGAGCTCTCCCCACACGCTACCCCCAGCCATGGCCATTGAAAAACTGTCTTCCATGAAAGTAGTCCCTGTGCAGAAAGGTTGGGGATTGCTGCTTTACAAAAACAGAACCAGTAAGATATGTGTAAGTACAGAAAGAGATTTATTTAAAAGGAGCTGGCTCACATATTTGTGAAGGTTAGCAAACTCCAATCTTCAGGGTAGCCTGGCAGGATAAGGACACATGAGAGCAAATGTTGAAGTACAGGAGTGAAGTCTGTGTACAAGAATGCTCTCTTGCTCAGAGGTAGTCAATCTTCTTTTCTATTGAGTCCTTCAACTATGATAACTGGATGAGGCCCATCTGCCTTGGGGAAGATAATCTTCTTTACTCAAAGTTCACAAATTTAAATGATAATCTCATCCCAAACACCCTTACAGATATGTCCAAAATAATATTTAACCAAATATCTGAGCACCATAGCCCAGTCAAGTTGACACATAAAATTAACTATATACTTTCCTTTATGGTTTCTAGATTTTTGTGACCAAAGTTACAAAAGAGCCCTCTTATTTTTTACTTCTAGTGCACTTATGGTTTTGTTTTTATATTTGTATCTTTAATTCCCTTAATTTTTTCTGTGTATATAAACAGAAAATATCCAATTATTCCAACATCATGTATTAAATATAATCATTTTTTCCTCTCTGATTTAAGATGCCAAACTTTTACTAAAGTTTCTTGTGCATTTAGACCTCTTTTTAAACTTATATTCTAATTGGAATGATTTATCTGCTTTATTAATGCAACAGCACTGGACTGCTTTAATTACATTATAGAATATTTTAATTCCTGAAAGGTTAGTTCTCTCACTTGTCTTCTTCTTAACTATCCTAAATTATAAAAGGGAAAATCAACCTATTACAGAAAAAAGTTGATTTTTTTATTAAATTGGAGTTAAAATTATAAATAAGTGCAGGGTGACATAATTGTGATTTTGAATCTTCATTTTAAAAAATGTGGTATGTCTATTTATTTGTTCAAGTCTTCTTTTGTATTCTTTTGGTCTATTTTAGAGGCTCTTTCTCCTCTACTAGAAGCCTGCAAATATTCTTAGTAAATTTATTCATAGGTATTTTATTATTTTGTGGCTGTCACAAAGAGGGTCTGGCATAAAGATTATTGATTTCTGCATGTTAGTTTATAACCTGATACATTACTGCATTTCTTTATTGCTTATATAGATTTTAAGACATAAAATTTTATCATTCCTTCTCCTTTCCAATTTTTATGCCTCTAATTTTTTTCCCATCATAATTTCATGAGATTGGAAGTCTACATTGTTAAATAATAATGTTAATATAATTTGGTATCCTTTACTTGTGAAGCTACTTCTAGTGTTTCTTCATTAAGCATAACACTGGCTTTGGGACAGAAATGGATATATTATCTTATATTAAGCACCTATCTATTGATTACTGTATTTAGGGGGAGAACATGTTTATTTGTTTGCTTGTCATTGTTTTGAGATAGGTTCTCACTTTGTAGCCCAGGCTGGCCTGGAAATTGAGAACCTCCTGCCTCAGCCTCACAAGTGCTGGGATTACAGGCAAGTGCCATCACACTCGGCTCTATTACTCTTTTCTTGAGTGTTTATAAACATAAATTTGAACTTGTAAATGCTTTTCTACATCTATAGATATTATATTATTTTTCTTTTTTGACCTACAAAGATGATAAATTGTATCTATACATTTCCTAATTTTGAATGATCTTTGCAAATCTGGAATAAATTCCTCTTGGTCATAATGATATTCTTAATTCTATAGGGCAAGAATGTTTGGTGCAACATTATTTATAATATTTGAAGACTGGAAATAATCTACCACTTTGCCAACAGGATAATAGAAAATTTGTATACTTTCATATGTAAAGTGGTTAGAAGTTAACAGATTACAAATATGCACCAAGGATAAATCTTAAAAACACAACTTTGCATCCCCCATCTCCTATAACAAGTAAAAATGAATATACACAGCATAAATTCATTTATATAAAGTTCAAATGTGGGAAAAATTCAACTATAGTGTTTAAGGATACATATTTTAAAAAAACAATTAGCATAAAAATAATGATGGTAGTTAGCTTTTAAAAACCGAGAAGGGTGATTGTGCAGAGTTAGGAAGTACTTATAGGGGCTGGTATTTTTGAATTCTTGACTTGGGTAGTATTTGCATAGGCATATTCCTAATAACAATTCATAGAGCTTTACATTAATATTTAATATAGTTTTCTCCATACATATATAAGGGTTATGAAAAGGGTTTTTTAAAATAATTATTTGCTGGTTATTTAGGATTTTTGCATCAGTATTCAAAAGTTGTCTATGGTTTCCTCTGGCATTTATTCTTTTTTGAAGTTTAATTTGCTGATTTACCTTAAAAGAATGTGAAGATTTCCCTTATTTGACTTGGCTCAGAAAGTGTTAAAATCACTGTAAGATTACCTGTTCTTTAGAGAGTTCGTAAAAGTATCCTGTGAATCCAGCTGAGTCTATTTGTCTTGTTGAAGAAGAGGTGGTTCTTTTTTATTATTATCAAATGTTGGCGGGGTACAGAGTAATAAGTCTTTTGCTCTATCCATTATGCAACTGTAGCATCACTGTTGCTTACACATTCAACAATTTGCTCATTATACAGAACCATTTAAACTAAAGAAGTGAAAGAAAGAAGAGAGAAAAAAGGAGGAATTTTATTTAATATGTAATAAAAATCATATGTAATCATGGGTTATATTCTTTGATTTTTTTTCTCTCCCTTATTTTTCTATGTGTTCATATAGTTTCATGACATATTTTGAGATTTTCCTCTCCACCTTTACTCCTCTAAATTATTTCCCTCCTTCTCCCCTTCCTCAGCTTCCACTCCCAACTGCCAATCTCCTCCTCCTTTCTTTCTACTCTGCTTAAATTTTTCCTTTGTAGACAAGTATCATTGTTCATTTCTGTAAATCTAAATATATATACTTTTTTTCCCCTTTAAGTTAGAATTAGCTCCCAAATATAACTGAGAACATATGGTATTTCTCTTTTGGGGACTGGGTTTGTTCCCTTAAGGTGATGTTTTCCAGTTCCATCCATTTTGCTGTGAATGACATAATTTCACTCTTCTTTATTGCTGAGTAGTATTCCATTTTGTATATATCCCAAAATTTTTCAATCCACTCCTCTGGTGATGGACATCTTTGTTGATTCTGTACCATTAAGATTGTGAAGAGTGCTGCATTAAATATAGAAGTGTAACTGTCCCTGTGTGTGGTATGATGACATGTCTTTCTTTGGGTATATTCTCAGGGGTAGTATAGCTGGGTTATATGGCAGTTCTATTCTTACATTTCTAAGGATCCTCCACATTGATTTCCAAAGTGGCTGAACCTATTTACAGTCTCAACAGCAGTGTAAAAGGATTTTATTTTTCTCTGCATCCTCACCAGCATTTGTAATTATTTGTTTTGTTAATCTTGGTTATTCCTATATGGGGTGCACACCTCCCGGTCCGGCCTGGATTTTCCGATGGGCGGTGCTGCTGCACACACAGATACTAAACACAATTCACTTGGGACCCTTGGGTGAGGGTGCAGACTCCTGGGGCCCTAGGGAGGCCGGCAGAGATGGGCGAAAGGAAAAGCCTCGGGCGCTTTTTCCTCCAGGGGCAAACACCCGTGCTGGTGGTCTCGGTGGTCATGAGGAGACACCTGTTGCTTCGTTGGTGATCACATGGAGAGTGGGTTTTTTCCTTGTTGATGGTCGCAGCAGGAGAGCATTCTTTCCTCACCGAAGCTCGAAGGTCTCAAGAGAGCAGGAAAACTGTTTCCTCATGGGTGGTCCAGGCAAGAACAGAGTCTTTCCTTGTTGGTGGTCGAAGATCTGGGCCAAAAGGGTTGAGCTGTTTCCTTGCCGATGGTCCGGGTGAGAGGAAGGGCAAAAAGGGAAAGGTCTTGCTTAGCTGATGGTCTGGGTGAAAAGGATTGAGCTGCCGCAGCACAGCTCTTTATATAGCTCACCCATGTAATTGCCTAAGCCAATCAGCTTTGAGTCCAATTGTCCAATCAGGTTCGGGGATTTGTGAAGGGTTTTGTACAAATGTCCAACCAAGTTACCTTCATTTTCCCTAGATTTAACTGTTTTCCCCGTTTTGGGGTTTTTGCCAATTTCCTCCCAATTTCTACCTACATTCCTACTCGAGTGAGATGGAACCTTCGTATCTTTTTGATTTGCATTTCCACAATGGCTAGATGCCCACACATCTGTCAGTTTTCCACACTGTGGCAAGTTTGTGTGTTGCGATGAGGCTGAAAGCTATGCCACTGGTATCTCAGATACCAGCAGGGTCACTCATGGCGGACAGGTTTCAGCTGAGCTTCCAGAGTAAGACAGGCTAGGGAGTAGGCACTGGTGAACCACTCCCGAAACAACTAGCCATTGAAAACCCTATGAATAGCAAAGAAACACTGTCAGCTATAGTGCCAAAAAATGAGCCCCTGAGGTTAGAAGGCACTCACAAGACACAGTGTCTGCAACAATGGGCTTAAACATAAATAAGATCACGTGCTGGGCACAGAATTGCTGGTCACTATGAGTTGGACTTGACTCCACAGCACTTAACAACACAGCACTTAGCAACAACAATGGCTAGACATATTGAGCATTTTTTCACGTGTTTATTGGCCATTTGTACTCCTTCATTTAAAAACGATGTGTTTAGCTAGGCACAGTGGCACACGCCTGCAATCACAGCAACTTGGGAAACAGAGGCAGGAGGATTGCAAGTTCAAGACCAGAGGCAGTCTGCATAATTTAGCAAAAACTCTGTCTCAAAAAGTGAAAAAATGGGCTACGAGTGTGGCTCAGTGGTATAGCACTTGCACAGCATGCAAATGTGTAGCTCTGAGTTCAAACCTCAGTACTGAAGGCAAAAAAAAAAAAAAGAACTGTGTGTTTAGTTCCATTCCCCATTTGCTTATCTGGTTATTTGTTATGTTAGCATTTGATTTCTTAAGTTCTTTGTATATTCTAGAAATTAGAGCTCTGTCAAATGTGTAGGATGCAAAGATCTTCTCCCATTCTGTGGGCTCTCCTTTGCTCTACAGCAGCTTTTTAGCTTCATGTAATCCCATTTGTCAATTCTTAGTGCAGTTCCTGGGCAATTGGAGTCTTCTTGAAGAAATACTTGCCTGTGTGTATGTGTTGGAGCATATTCCCTAACTTTTCCTCTAGCAGCTTTAAGGTTTGTGATTTAATGTTAAGGTCTCTGATCCATTTCAAGTTGAGTTTCATACAGACGGAGAGATACAGGTCTATTTTCAGTCTTCTGCACATGGATATCCTGTTTTCCCAGCACCATTTGTTGAAGAATCTATCTTTTCTACATTGAACATTTTAGCCTCTTTGTCAAAAATCAGGTGGCTGTAGTTGTGTGGGTCTGTCTCTGGGTCTTTAATTCTATTCTGTTGATCTTCAGGCCTAATTTTGTGCCAGTACCAAGATGTTTGCCACTATGGCCTTGTAGTATAGTTTGGAGTCAGTATCATAATACATCCTGCACTGCCTTTGCAGCTCAGGATTGTTTTGGCTATATGTAGTCTTTTGTGCATCGATATGAATCTTAGGATTATTTTTTCTATTTCTGCAATGTCTGTCCAAATTGGAGTTTTGATAGGGGTTCCATTAAATCTGTAAGTCATTTTTGGTAGTATCCATTTTCACAATATTAATTCTCCCAATCCATGAATAAGGGAGGTAATTCTAGTATCATCTGCTATTTAATTCTTTAATGTTTTGAAGTTTTCCTTGTAGAGATCTTTAAGAGCTTTGGTTGGATTGATTCTAAAATATTTCATTTCTTAAGGGGCTATTGTGAAGGACATTGTTGCCTTGATTTCCCTCTCTTCCTGTTCACTATTGGTGTAAAGGAAGGATACTGATTCTTTAGTGTTAATTTTGTATCTGGCTGTTTGCTAAAGGAGGTAATTAGCTCTATGAATTTTCTAGGGGAAGTTTTGGGATCCTTTAGATAAAGACTCATTGTCTACAGATAAGGATAATTTGCCCTCTTCTATGCCTATCTGCATTCCTTTAGTTTCTTTCTCTTGCCTGACTGCTCTAGGTAGGATTTCAATCACAATATTAAATCAGAGAGCTGAGAGTGAACATCCTTGTCTTGCTCCTGATCTTAGAGGGAATGATTTCAATTTTTCCTCATTTAATATGATATTGGCTGTAGGTTTGTAATAAATGGTCTTTATGATGCTGAGATACATTCCTACTATGCCCAATTCCTTCAGGACTTTTATCATGAAAGGAAGTTGCATTTTGTCTAAGGCTTTCTCAGGATCAATTGAGATGATCATGTGATTTCTGTCTGCTGGTCTCTTGATATGTTGAATTACATTAATTCATTTTCGTATGTTGAACCAGTCTTGCATCTGTGGAATGAAGCACACCTGATCATGGTGTGTAGTATTTTTTATATGTTGCTGAATTCAGTTTACCAGAATCTTATGGAGGATTTTTGCATCAATGTTCACCAGGGAAATGGGCCTATAGTTCTCTTCCTTTGAAGAGTCTTTATCCAGTATCAATGTGATACTGGCTTTATAAAACGAGTTTGGAAGAATCTCTTCCTTTTCTATCTTATGGAGTAATTTGAGGAGAATAGGTATTAATTCTTCTTTGAAGGTTTGATGGAATTCAGCAGTGAACTCATCAGGCCCTGGGCTTTTCTTTTTTGGGAGGTTTTTTTTATTACTGTCTCTAATTCATTGAATGTAATAGGTCTATTTAACTTGCTTATGTCCTCCAGGCTTAATTTTGGTAATTCATATGTGTTAAGGAATTTATCCATTTCTTCTGTATTTTCATTTTTTTAGGAGTACAATTTCTCAAATTAGTCTCTAAGGATCTTCTGAATTTCATAGGTATCTGTTGTTATGTCCCCATTTTCATCTCTGATTTTTTTAAATTTGAGCATTTTCTTTCTTTCTTTTGGTGAGCTTGGCTAAGGAAGTGTCAATTTTGCTGACCTTTTTGAAGAACCAGCACTTGGTTTACTTAATTCTCTTTGTTGTCTTTTTAATTTGTAATTGGCAAATTTCTGCCTTTATCTTGATGATTCCTTTCTGTGTCCCCCTTTTGGGGTTGGCTATTTGTTGACCTTCTAGTGTCTTAAGTTGTGTCATTAAGCTACTTTAATGGGCTTTCCCTAACTTATTGATAAAGGTACTCATGGCTATGAACTTTCCTTTTAGAACTGCCTTTGCTGTATCCCATAACATCTGGTAGAATGTGCTTTCATCCTTATCTGATTGTAGGAATTTTCTAAGCCCCTGTCTGATTTCTTCTATGACCCACTGATCATTCAGAAGTGTGTTATTTAGTCTCCATGTATTTGTAACATTTCTGAAATTTTTCTTGCTTTTGAGTTTGAATTTTATTCCATTGTGATCTGATAAGTTACAGGGGATGATCTAATTTTTTTTATTTTTGAGGCCATTTTTATGGACTAAAATGTTGTCTATTTTAGAAAAAGCTCTATGGGGTGCTGAAAAGAATGTGTATTACACATCAGATGAATAGAATATTCTATAGACATCTGTAAGGTCCAGTTGGTCTGTGGTGCTATTTAAGTCCATTGTTTCTCAGCTGATTTTTTGCTTTATTGACCTGTGTTTTAAAGAAAGTGGGATACTGAAATCTCCCATAGTTATTGTGTCTGGCCCAATGTGTTCCTTTATCTCCAATAAAATTTGTTTTATGAAGCTAGGTGCACCTATACTTGGTGAATAAATATTAAGGATCATTATGGGTTTCTGATTGACTATTCCTTTTACTAATATGTAGTGACCTTTGTCTCTTTTGATTAGTTTGGGATTGAAGTCTAGATTGTCAGAAATTAGTATCACTGCTCCTGCCCTTTTTTTTTTTTTTTTTTTTTTTTTTTTTTTTTTTTTTTTTTTTTTTTTTTTTTTTTTTTTTTTTTTTTTTTTTTTTTTTTTTTTTTTTTTTTTTTTTTTTTTTTTTTTTTTTTTTTTTTTTTTTTTTTTTTTTTTTTTTTTTTTTTTTTTTGGTTTCCGCTTGTTTGGTATATTATTTTTCAGGCTTTAATTTTCAGACTTCTACATTCTTTGTGGATGAAGTGCATCTCTTAAGTCCCAGAAATTGAGAGTTTTCATTTTTTTAATCCATTTAGCCAGTTGGGGCTTCTTGATTGGTGAATTGAGACTTTTTACGTTTAGGATAATCATTGACAGGAGCTTGTAGTTCTGCATCATTTTGGTGTTTTGTTTATATTTTTATTTATATGTAGCCTTATTGTAATCATGACTTCCCCTCATATCTATTCTTTCCTTTGATCTTGCATTTGAGGTTTTATTACTACTCCCATGTGTACTATTTCAGTAAATATCTTCTGCAGTGCTGGCTTGGTAGTCACGAATTGCTTAAACTTCTCAATATCATGTCTTGATCTCTCTGTCTATTTTAAAAGATTGATTTGCTGGGTGAAGAATCTTGATTGGCAGTTATTCTTTTTTCAGCACTTGAATGGTGTTTAACCATGCTTTCCTTGCCTTTAAAGTTCCTGTTGAAAAGTCAGCTGCTATTCTGATGGGTTTGCCTTTGTAAGTGAGTTGGCTGTTCTCCCTTGCAGCTTTTAAAATAGCTTCTTTGCTGTCTTGATTTAGCAATCCAATTTTAATGTGTCATGGAGACGATCTGTTCTAGTGTATTCTATTTGGAGCTCTGGATGCTTCAGTTGTATAGGTATCTATTTCTTCCCTTAGTTTTGGGAAGTTCTCATCTATTATTTCATTGAAATGATTTCCTTAATGCAATTTTTAGATAATTCATGGACTCCTTGAATTCTTAGGTTATGCCTCTTCATTTTACCAAAGGCATCTTGAAAATATTGATCATATTGCCTCCTCTTTCTATCTTTGTTGGCATCTGAATAGATAAGATCTTTGACTTTTTCTTCAGTATCAGACATCCTGTTTTCAGCTTCATCCAGTCTGGATACTGAAGATTCTACTGTAATATTAAGTTGATTGACTTTTCACTGTAATTCCAGCATTTCTGATTGACTCTTCTTCAGCATATCAATTTCTTAGCTGAATTTTTCTTCTAAATTAAATACATTTTTGTCCAGTGTTTCAACTGCTCTCATTGTGGTATCCTTGAGGTATTTCAACATATTTATAAGTAGACTCTTAAATTCTTTTTCGCATCTCTAAGAATCTGGTTACATTAAAATTATTGATTGACGGGCCTTGGTCCACTGGGGCTTCCCATCCAACCTGACCTTTTATCTTTCATGTATTTTTATTTTAAGGTTTTCTCATTGCTTGTTCTGGGTGCAAATAAATTTGGGAGATATCAATTGACTAGTGTAGCCTAAGCCAACTACTCATTGGAAATTACATTTAGTCAAGTTGATGGCAAAAAGTTTCCAATCCTATGAACATAGAGGGAGAGGTAAAGTGGTCTCGGAGAAATCTAGTAAGAGACCATCAGAATAAAGCAACTCATCAGAGGTTTACACAAAATTCAAATAAATAAAAAATAGTAATAGTAATAATAAAAATAGTCAAACACAGATAAGAAAATTTTAAAAAAGAACCATTTAACGTATGCAGAAAAGAAGGGGGAAAAAAGGAGAAAAAGAAAAGCAACCCTAAACTGCTCACTTCACACTCATTAGTTCAGACTATGTGGCAGTCACCCCATTCCTTAAGACTTCTGCCTTCTTTCTGAATGTTGTCAAACAGCAGTCCCAGCCCTTCTTTCCCACTGTGGGGCTCAGATCTCAGAGTGTGTGTGCCATCCAGATACATCTACCCATTTGTGAGGTGCTCCAGTTTGGTCCCTCTGTCTCACAAACTGTCAGTCTTCCTGCCAGGTCCCTTAGTGTAGCAAATTTGGTGGCCACTCTCATCTCAGCCTATAAGGTTGGGCTAGGTTTGTTCATAACCCTCACTGTGGGCATTTGGGTTTTGCTACCCAGCATGGGCCCAGACCTGTCCCCTTTGCTGGGGGTGCAGCTCAGTGGTACAGCACTTGCAAAGCATGCAAGCACAAGGCCAGGTTCAACCCACAGTAAGTGCCACAAAAAAACAAAACAAAACAAAACACTATGAAGGTCGCTCAGAGTGGGACCCAACTCCACAGCACCTAACAACAATAATTTAGGCAAATAACTAGGAGGGCAAGGAGCTTTTCTGACTCTGTTTCTTCTTAATTGTCTTCAGGTCAAAAATATTTATGCTCAAGAAGCATATTTTTGGGGTAATGTATCCTGGTTTCTTTCACACCATACAGAAACATCACAAAACACCAAAGAATTACAGGCAGAGAATACGTGGGAATTCTTTTATAAAGAAATATATAATAGAAAAGAAAAAAACATTTTTATATAGTATTTATACATTAATTATAAACCATAGCAGTGAAAGCTTTCTGAAAGCTCAGTGCCCTAGCAGAAGACAAGCCTCCTGGGGGTTCCAGGTTGTTGGAGTACTTGTGGTGGCCCCCAATATCTCAGAGCCACCAGCAGCTTGCCTACAGGTTTATTTAATTAGATATACCCTATTCAGAGCACTCTATATCCACCAGGGACTTTTCTTTTCTTTCTTTCTTTTTTTTTATTAGTTCTCTTTGTCATTTTTTCATCTCCCTTTATTAGTAAATGGTGATAGGGTACAGAGTAATATAGCATTGGCTTTTTCCCTTATGCATCCATTACATCACTTCTGGCAACACTTTCATCAACCCACAAGGTTTATGGAGGCTTATGACTAATATGTAGGAAAACTCAAATGCATATTTGAGTTATATTCTCCTATTTTTCCACTGTACTCCTGAAGTTTCATTATTTACATTGAGATTATCCTCTCCTCCTTTATCCCTCTACATTGACTCTCCTCCCCATCCCACTTTCTGCAATCTTCGCTTCCCTCTGCTAGTTCCCTCCCTCCTTCTTTCTACACTTTATATTGTCCCTTCATTGCTAAACTTAATTATGCATTTTTATATATAAATTTATGTATAGGATTTTTTCTTCCTTTAAGTAAGATTCAGCTCCCACATATGAGTGAGAACATATGGTACTTCTCTTTTTGAGCTTGTGTTTGTTCACTTAAGATGATGTTCTCCAGTTCCATCCATTTTGCTGTAAATGACATTATTTCATTTTTTAATTGCTGAGTAGAATTCCATTGTGTATATGTACCATAATATTTTTATCCATTCTTCTGTTGATGGGCACCTTGATTGGTTCCATATCCTTGCTATTGTGAAAAGTGCTGCGTTGAATACAGAGATGCAGGTGTCTCTGTGGTATGATGACTTTTCTCCCCTTAGGTATATTCCCAAGAGTGGTATAGCTGGCTGGAATGGCAGTTCTATTTTTAGTTTTCTGAAGTATCTCCATATTGACTTCCAAACTAGCTGAACCAATTTACAGTCGTACCAACAGTGTAAGAAGGTTCCTTTTTCTCCAAAACCTCACTGACATTTTTTATTATTTGTTTTATTGACCTTGGCCATTCTTACTGGAGTTAGGTGGAATCGCAGGGTTGTTTTGATTTGCATTTCTCTGAGTCAATCCCATCATATCTCGGAAGCTAAGCAGAGTAAGCCTGGTTAATACTTGGATGGGAGACTGCCTGGGAACTCCAGGTCCTGTAGGCTTTGGGGAAGGACCTGGCAACCCACTCCCAAAAACGAATCAGCCATTGAAACCCCTATGAATAGCAGAGAACCACTAACAATACTATTCTGACTGTTGTATGTAGAGTTGCTATGAGTTGGACACCCATTGGATGGCACCTAACAACAACAATGGCTAGGGATAATGAGCATTTTTTCATGTGCTTCATAGCTTTATGAACTTCTTCATTTGAGAGCTGTCTGTTCAGTTTCTTTGCCTACTTGTGTATTGGATTATTTGTTGTTTTAGGATTTGCTTTCTTGGGTTCTTTGTAAATTTTAGAAATTAGTCCTCCGCCAGATGTATAGGATGCAAAGATAGGCAACATGCCCCAACACATAGGTATAGGAAAGCATTTCCTTAATAAGACTCCAATTGCGCAGGAAATTGCACCAAGAATAGACAAATGGGATTACATGAAATTAAAAAGCCTCTGTACAGCAAAACAAACAATCAACAGTTAAGGAAGAGCTCACTGAATGGGAGAAAATCTCCATTGGGGACCTTTCAGCTTACATTACCAATAGACTGCTTCCACTCCTCAGGGTGTTTCAGGACTACACCCGGAAATTGCTTACTTAAATGGACAATGTCCCGCAATAGTTTTGGCAACAACTCTTTAACTGCCCTGGGCTATTAGGGCCAAGGGGAGTGGCGACCCTTTGTCTCATTATGCTCATGTACACAGTGTTACTGCTCCCCCACAGACTCCCGTTCATGGGTCAGACTCAGCTTTTTGCTGTTTTTTCTCAGCCTTTCAGGTGTGCCTCAGTTACCTGTGGTGGTTTATGTGTTTCCCAGTTGGGGCAGACTCAGTCTTGTTCCCCATGGCTCCTTTCACCAAGGATTCACTCACATATTAGCTGCTGCTGTATGGTCTGTGAGTTAGTACCTGGTAGATTATGATGAGGTATTTTTTAATGTGTAACAGGCTCGCTCCATGACTCAACTCCTCTGCATGGATAAAAGTTCTTCACACACACACACCCCACTACTTGCCTGAGTTGAGCTCCTCTTGGGTAGTGCGCTGCTGGTTCCACTTCATCCTGAAAGTTTACTGCCTTTGGTCTGATGTCCCAGCACACTTCATTTTCCGCTAAGTTAGGGCACTCTCCAGAATCTCTGTTCTGAATAGAGACCTTATGTACCTATTGTCCACTCTTTCTTCTTGCCCAGTTAAAGCATGGTTGCTTTCAGTCTACCATCTTAACTGCTTTCTCTCAGAGATGGTTCTTTGACAGCTTATTATTTTTTTTTTCTTTTTTCTTTTTTTATTTAATAATTTTTTTCTTTTTTCTTTTTTTATTTATTGGAAATTTTTAATGTACACCTTAATGTGATTCATTCTGACATGCTTTTCATATTGACATTTCCATATATGCATTTTGATGTACATTATTCATATAGGTTCCCCCTTACCCTCTTGTATGCTTCTCCCCATCCCACCCTCCCCATCTAAGTCTTCTATATCACCAAACCAGCACTGGAGAGGATTGTAAATCAACTACCACATCCAGGAGAGTTAAGACAACCCTATAAAGGAAATCAAAGAACTTGTTAGTTGAAATGAGTGCAACCCAAGAAAGGGCCAAAGCAAATATGATTCATAAATCAGTAACAGGTAATTATTGGGTATATAACAATAAATGCTACTCAGTAATCACTATTAATGTAAATGGTCTTAACTTGCCAATTAAGAGACAGACGCTGGCTATTTGGATGAAAAAATACAAACCATCAATATGTGATATTCAAGAAACTCATCTAACTCACAAAGACTGGAATAAACTGAGAGTTAAGGGCTGGAAAAATGTATACCTAGCAGGGGGGGAACAAAAGAAAGCAGGTGTTGCAATTCTAATTTCAGATAGATTAAATTTCATTCCAAAACTAATTAGAAGAAATAATGGAGGACATTACATTTTAATACAAGGAGCAATCAATCAAGAATCAATAATGCTCCTTAATATTTATGCCCCAAACATAGGGGCACCTAGCTTTATAAAACAAACCTTATGGAATATAAAGAACTTTATTGGACCATAATCAATAATAATGGGAGACTTCAATACCCCACTTTTATCAAGAGAAATGTTATCAAAATGAAAAATCAACAGAGAAACGTCAAATCTAATCTCCACCCTAAACCAGTTGGATCTCACAGATATATACAGAATATTTCATCCACATGATGAGGAATACACATTCTTTTCAGCTTGATATGGAACGTTTTCTAAGATAGATCATATGCTACTCCATAAGAACTCCCTCAACAAATACAAAAAAGTAGAAATTATCCCCTGTTCCTTATCAGATCATAATGGGATAAAATTGGAGCTCAAGAGCAAGAATCATCCCAGAAACTTTACAAACTCATGGAGACTGAATAATACACTGCTGAATGACCAATGGATCATTGATGAAATCAAATTGGGATTTAAAAAATTCCTACAATCAAATGATGATGAAAACACATTCTACCAAAACATATGGGATACAGCAAAGGCAGTTTTAAGAGAGAAATTTATAGCATTAAGTGCCTTCATTAGTAAAATAAAGAAGAGCCAAATAAATGACCTAATGACGCATCTTAATACACTAGAAATCCAACAAAAAATCAATGCTAAAAGGGACACCCAAAAGGAAATTACAAAAGTAAAGGAAGAAATATCTCAATTAGAATCCAAAGAGATAATCCAAAAAATTAGTAAGACTAAGAGCTGGTTCTTTGAAAAGATTAATAAAATAGACACCCCTCTGGCTAACCTCATCAAAAAGAAAAAGGAAAAATCCAACATAGTACAGATTATGAAAGACAACGGGTCTGTAACCACTGACTTCAACAAAATACAGAAAATTGTCAGGGATTAGAGACTGTACTCCCAAAAATATGAAAATGCAGGAGAAATGGACAAATTTATTAATGCGTATGACCTACCATAATTTTTTCTATAAAGATCAGTCCACTTAGGTTTTCTCAATATTCTGGATCACATTTGATAAATTACATTCTCCAAGAAAGTTGTCCAGTTTATCTGTTATGTATATTTACATCAAAATAAACAAGGCAGTCCCTTATTTCCTTTTAATTTCCTCTATTTTTATAATTTTCCCACTAAATCATTTTCTAGTTGTGAATTTGTACTTTCTCCTCTTGTTCTCTCATTTGTTAATGAAACTAACAATTTGGAGGGGTTGGGATGAAGAACCAACATTGGACTTTCTTTTTTAATTTATCTGATTATGGCAGTGTGTAAGTGAGTCTTTCTCAAACTTTGTTCTCTATACCTGGAAATCCCGTTAAAATACTGATTCTCATTCAGTAGGTCCAAGTTAGAGCCTGAGATGCTTTATCTGTAACAAACTCCCAGTGATACCAGTGTTTTGGGCTATGGCCCACACTTTGAGTAACAAGATTCTGATACACCTATTTCTTCTTCTACATGTTTTTATTTATGTTAATTATTTTCCTTCACTTTTTCTTCCAATTTCTTGAAGTAGACATTTGATATATTTATTATTTTTCTACTTTATTTATTAGTAATTTACATAAAATGAGTTTTCTTAAACTAAGTAAATTAATATAAGTACTTCAGTGAATTTCTATGAGAATTGCTTTAATAGTATTTAGTGGATTTTGAAATGTGATATTTTACTATCTCTTTTTCTAGATATTTGGATGTCTCAATATTTGTATTCTTTCTAGCCTAAGAGTTGTGTGAGGGAGAGGCTTTTAATATTTAAGTGGTACTGACTTCTTTTTAAAAATGTTGTTAATTTCTTATTTTTTGATTTTAATAAGAGATAATGACTATATGTACTATATACTTAAAAGTTGTTGAGGTTTTCTTTGATGCCTAGTATGTAGTTAATTTTTGTGACTATTATACATTACATGTTATTTAGTATAACATATATTATTTAGTACTTCTACGCCTTATGTAATTTTTCCCACTTATGTTGTCATGAACAGAAGGAAGCAAATTAAAATCTTTAAATGGAGAAATAGTAGTTTTTTCAACAAAAGATTTAGGGACTACTGAATATCGACATGAAAAGAAGGAAGCTGGACCCTTGCCCCACACCGTACATAAAAAATAGCTAAAAAAGAAAAGATCAAAATTAAAGAGCTAAACTATAAAATTCTTAAAAGAAAATGTAAATGTAAACCTTCATGATGTTGATTAGTTAATGGATTCTTAGATGTGATGCAGGGAACAACACATAAAAGATAGAAAAACTGGAAATTATCAAAATTAAAAACTTTTTGGTTTTAAAGGACACCATCAAGAAAGCGAAAAGGCAACCCAAAGATTGGGAGAAAAAAAATAGCAAATTATATATCTGGTAAGAGATTTATATCTAAAATATATGAAGAACTATTATAACTCAATAATAAAAGGCAAACAACTCAATTTAAAAATCTGAATAGACATTTGAGCAAAGAAGATATGCAAGTGGCCAGCAAATGCATGGGAAGATGCTCAGTATAGTTCATCATATGAAGATGAAACCTGCAGCTGTAGCCCTGTGGCATCCCATCCCGTCAGATCTCGGAAGCTAAGCAGGGTCAGGCCTGGTTAGTACCTGGATGGGAGACCACCTGGGAACACCAGAAGCTGTAGGCTTGGGAGAAGGACCTGGCAACCCCCTCCCAAAAATCAATCTGCTGTTGAAAACCCTATAAACAGCAGAGAAGCGCTGACACTAGTGTTTCCCCTGTTGTACAGAGGGTCGCTATGAGTCGGATACCGACTCAGCGGCACCTAACCACAACAACAACATGAAGATGAAAACTCAAACCACAGTGAGATACCATCTGACATTCATTAGGTTGGCTATATTCAAAAAGGCATATAATTTGCTGGGCGCTATGGTTCATGCCTATAATCCCAGTGACTCAGGAGGCTGAGACAGGAGGATCACCTATGAGTTCAAGGCCAGAGTCAGCCTGGGCAATTTAGAAAGACCTTGTGTCAAAATAAAAACAAGAAAAGGTGCTGGGGGTTCATTTCAGTGGTAGAGCACTTGCCTCACATGGGTAAGTCCCTAGGTTCAACTCCCCAGTACTACACACACACACACACACACACACACACACACACACACACACAAAAGTCATGATAACAGGTGTTGGTGAGGATGTAGAAATATTGAAACCCTCATATATTGCTGGTGGAATGTAAAATGGTGTACCCACTTTGGAAAATATAGTAATTTCTCAAATTATTAAGCATAAAATTACCATGTGATCCAATAATTCCACCCAAGAGAAATCAAAACATGTCCACACAGAAACTTGGATATGAATACTCACTAAAGAATTATACATAATAGCCAAGAAGCAGAAACAACTCAAATGTCCATTAACTGAGGAATGGGTAAATGAAATGTGATATGTCCATACAATGGAATATTACCCAGCAAAAATAGAAATGAAATGTGGATATATGCTACAACATGAATGATCCTTGAAAATATTACACTCAGTGAAAAAACCCAGTCAAAATGACCATATACGATTTAATTCCATTTATATGAAATGCCCAGAATAGGCAAATCTGCAGTGACAGAAAGTAGGTTAGTGGTTGCCTAGGGCTAGAGGAATGCAGACACAGAGAGGCTGGGGGTGATAGCTGTGCTGTGGGTGCAGGATTTCTTTGGAGGGTAATGAAAATGTTCTAAAATTGGTTATAATTGTGGATGCACAATCTTATGAGTATCCTGAAAGCCATTGAGATGTCCAATTTAAATGGCTAAAATTTATGTTACATTAATTATATTTCCATATGTTGTTGTTGTTGTTGTTGTTGTTAGGTGCCGTCGAATCAGTATCCGACTCATAGCAACCTTCATAGGGTTTTCAATGACTGACTGTTTCGGGATTGCCTTGGGAGTGGATTGCCAGGTCCTTCTCCCATTTTTGCGGTGCTGGGAATTGAACTTGGGACCTCAGAGACTGCAGCGCAGCTCTCTACCAACTGAGCTAAATCCCAGCCCCATATTTTCATATAGCTGTTAAAAATTAATGTACCTTTTACTACAGTTTTTCTTCTTATTTCTTTTTATAAATATTCTTTTTAAGTCTTTATCTTATTCTACTTTCTTGATGATTATGTAGTCCATGGCTGTTATACTCCACATTATGAATTGCATCTTTAACATTCATTGTTTCTCATTTCATGCCTTTTTTTTGCCGAATGTACAAGAAATCTTGTCATCAATCACAAAATTTGGATTGACTAAGTTAAATTCTGACATTCTTCTTGTTGCTTATGAATCTTTGTGCCACAGTTAATTCATCTGGAAAAAAATGAACATAATGATGGTAACTATTGTCATTGAGTTTTGAGGAAAATTACCTAAGTTTATATCTTTAAAGCACTTACAAGAATGCCTGGAATATAGCATATGCTATAAAAATGTTAGGTTAAATATTATCCACTATTAAACTCTATTAGCACCATGACTCCTATTATCTTTATATTTACATTTGCCTCATACCCTTCTGTCTCTTCTTTGAGGGTGTTTTTAACTTTCCTGAATTGCTTTATTTTAAATACTATGTCTCTTTTATATGAAATAGCCTAAGTGAAATTCATTTTCATTCACTAGGTAATTTTAGTCCATTTAGATATTTTGTATCAGTTCTATCATTTCATCCTATAGGTTTTACCAAATTTAAAAAGTTAAATTGCTCACTCTAAGGTCAGTTCTCTGCACTTGTTTTCTTAGTGAATTTGTTATTAGTTTTGCTCTTATTGGAGCGCTTGTATTTTGTTCTGTAAGTTATCTTTATAATTATAAAGTACTGTGGTGATTATCTGTTCTTTTTGTTATAACCTTGAGTGGCCAAACAATTAGTATACTTCCTTCTCTTTCCTTTCATCTGTTCTGCAGCATATGAATTTTATTCAACATTATTCTTCTTGGTGTTTGCCTACACTTAGTTGTGTGTTTATGTTTTATCACTTAGTTTGTCAATATTAAATAGAGCCCTTTGTCTTCCGACTCTTGTAGGGGCAATGCAAGCTCTCCTTCCAGTTTATTCCCCTCTTCTCTCCTGTTTTTTTAGCTATGCTATATCTGCTGCTCTGAGAGAAAAGGATCCAGCAACCCACTCCCAAAAAACAATCAGACATTGAAAAACCCCATGAATAGCAGAAAAGCACTGACAATACTGTCTTGCTTGTTGTATGTAGGGTCCCTATGAGTCAGACACTGACTGGACCACACCTAACAACAACAACATATCTGCTGCTCTAGCCCACATTTCTTCTAATTTTAATGGAATTGTTCAATGTACTCAGTCTCCTCCAAACTTTTTTCAAATTTTTGATTGAACTTTGTGCTGTATTAGTTTATATAAAAATAAATCAACAAAATAATATTCCTCCTGTATTTGCACCTTCAAAGCAGTGTTTGTAGCCCTTATACTTGAAGAGTTTGCATATATATACAATCCTTATCTCAAACTTTCTAGCCTTGAAAATCTTGTAGGTATTATCAATATTCGGTGTTACTGGATAAAAACATGAGGCCTGCTCATGAGTTTTTGTTTGTTTTTGTTTTTGTTTGTTTTTGTTTTGTTTTGTTTTGTTTCTCATTCTAAAATGAATTGATCTTTTCACTTGTCTGCCCAAGGGATTTTTCCTTATGTTAGAACCCCAGTGACTGCCTTATTTGGTTATACTGGGTCTTTCCTGATTTCTATTTCATGAGATTTTGCATTCGTATCCCTTGGAATCTACTGTATTTCCATACAGTCTACTCACTTTTATGTTCCTTTTTCTTTGCATTACTTTAATTCTTCTTTTTTTTTTTTTTTTCCTACATTCTCCTGGTTCATGTCTTATCTCCTCTGGTTATCTTATTATCTTTTTCCTGTTCTTCCATTGTTGTTGTTGTTCTTAGGTGCCATCAAATCGGTATCCAACTCATAGCGACCCTCATAGGGTTTTCAATGGCTGACTATTTCGGGTTTGCCTTGGGAGTGGATTGCCAGGTCCTTCTCCCATTTTTGTGGTGCTGGGAATTGAACTCGGGACCTCAGAGACTGCAG